>JADRCH010011372.1:0-34726 GCA_019843965.1 Rhynchomys soricoides
CAATGAACAACTGAAGGGAGGAACAATTTATCTTAGCTCATGGCTTCAGAGAGTTTACTCCACAGTTAACTGGCTCCATTGCTGTGAAGCCCAAGCGAAGGAAGAACAACATGGCAGGGAGTTTATGGTGGAGCCAGGAAGCAAAAAAGTAAGGAAGAGGCTTTATTGGGGGAAATATTAAAATATGACTATCTCTATTCCATGCTATGCTGCGCACCGGCAGGCCACATGTAACCAGCAGGGTGTTCTCATCTCCCAGACTCTGGCCTGAAGTTCCCAAAACACTCACTAAGTTCCCTTGGCCGGCCACTGCCACGCCAGCCCCATGCAATGACTGCCCACCTCACCTCGTGGTTAGCTGTCACAATACCTAGTAACCCAGTAAAATCAAAACTCTAGAAGCTTAAACTCTAGAAGATTTGTATATCAATAAATTCTCAATTCACAAGATGCCCACACAATAATTTCAGGGCCAATTGATAGTGATACAAGCTGCCCATCTAGATTAGACAAGTTACCCCAATTCTTCTATCCCTATATCATATTATAGCTACCCGTGGCTATTTAAAGCCATGCTGAATCTGAATCTTCCTGTTCTTCCTCCATCTTGCTTCCTTCTCCTCCTCCTCCTCCTAAGTTGCTCCCCATCTCTGCAACTCTTAGCTCCGCCACCTTTTCCCTGTCCAATCACAGGCTTCTTGTTGTATTAGTATTTAATTAATTGGACAGGGAAAGTTCTGCTACATATCACACTTTCTGTTCAAATTAAAAAAAAAACCTTTTCTCTCAAATATAAATTGAGCACAACTATTACCATCCTCTCAAATCTGTTCTCTCAGTGTAAATAGCCTGGGTTGGCTATGAGACTGTACGTAGTCTTTCAACCCCGTCAGAAATCTGAGAATGACCAACATTAACTGAAGATACAGGAAACCCAACACGGCTTCCACAACTAAGACAAGTTGCAGAGACAGCTGCCTGCCCATACAGCCCAGTCAGTCAGGAAGGTGGAGCATCTGTCTTCAGCCTTCTGGCCCAGGACCACCTGACAGACCTTTGAGAAACAGGAATTACTAAGGACGAGCCTATTCTGTCTCAGCAGAACTAAGCTGTCCTAACCTGTAAATTGTGTCCTTTCAAGAACAGTACAGGTCTGCAGGAGAGAAGCAATTTCTGCCCAGTGGCGACCTAGCCACAATGTACAGCCTCACCTGGAGGTAAGATGCTCTGCTGCTTCTTTGAATCCATGAATGGGGAGCTGCTAGGAGCGGATTTGTCTCAACCACAAGTGAATAAATAACATTAAATGTCATGTCTGTGGA
The DNA here is from genome assembly GCA_019843965.1 of Rhynchomys soricoides. Classification (NCBI taxonomy): domain Eukaryota; kingdom Metazoa; phylum Chordata; class Mammalia; order Rodentia; family Muridae; genus Rhynchomys; species Rhynchomys soricoides. The sequence continues at coordinate 1,323 of JADRCH010011372.1, forward strand.
TTTCTGACGTTTTTGTAAACCAACTATCTCTGTAAAGTAATCTGAACTGTTGTCTGTTAATGACTCTCAGCTATTTCTAATTAAATATCTTGAAAACACCCGAACAATAAACTCAGAGCCATGAATTTGTTATCTGGCCCTTAATTCACAGGTTTAATCATCTCAGATCAGTTTATAGAAGGACTGGGTCTAAGCCCTGTACTTTAAAAAAAAAAAATTATCAATAGAAGAAATTTAACCAATGAAAACCTTGATTTTGTATCAATATAAATTCTATACCAAAATAAGAAATTATTAATTCAACTTAGTAGCTATTGTAAAGATTTCTACCAAATGAGATCATGGCTATACAATCAGTTCTAGCTATTTCCTCTCTGTTCCAATTATGACCATTTCTAAATTCCTTAGAAAGACAACCTTAGAATAACCACCTCCAGCCCCAAAGCTCGGGGAACTGGGACGACGACTTTTCATAACTTCTTCAAGCTGAATATGCGCATTGAGATATTTTTCAGGGGGGAAGGGTAGGGAAAATGGGGGAGTTGGTTGGCCTTAAGAAGGCCACACCAACAATTGTTAAAGGCTCTGATGACTGTATCCTGACTGGATCTAGCTGAAAGACATCAGGAGTTCAAGCAGGTCAGTTCAGCATGTCTGACAATGAGACTCACCAAGGCTGTATATTCTGTAATATACAAATCTCAAAACAAAATTTTAGTATCATCAAGATAACCTTTTTTGTTTGATTCTCTGGAATCTAGTTCTCTGGGAGGGGGGTCTCCCTCTATCAAATCTGATCCATATTACTCTGGAAGGTTTACAGACTCTGATCACCTTTTCTAAAAATGAAAAGACATAACCCTTCTCCCACCAAATCCTTGAGCCAGTAACAAGAAAAACCTTTTATATTGACCTCTCTCCCAGAGGAATAATATAACCACAAAACGCACAATCACACCCATTTTGACAATTAAAACAATCCAAAACAAATGAAGTAAACTAAAATACTGTATGTGCCCATTCTTAGACCTTTTCTACTTTGCCATGCAGGATAATAACCCAAGATTCCTGCGGAGCCCATGTTAGACAGAATTTGAGTATCCTGTGAGGCATATTAGAGCAATATATCTTTATACCATCTTTAAAACAATTAATTCAAACTTTCATTATTATCTGTCTATAGGAAGCAGGTAGTCTTTACTTCTTAAGCTCTCTGCCTAGAGTAGCCATCTTGTTATACCATCTGTCTGTTCGGCTCCTTGCCTGGAGCCACAGACACTTATTTTATTAATACCTGTTATAATATCTATCAGTTGAGCTCTCTACTTGGAGCCACAGACATTATGAATTAATACCTGATCATAGCAGGTAATTATCACTGTTCTCTCTACTTGGAGTTAGTGACTAATTTTCCCTATCCTAGTTCCTAACCGCTGGCAAAATTCCCCACGTGATTCAGACAAAATCTGTATATAAATCTTTTCTAAAAGCAAATAATCCCAATCTTATAAATTCACAGTTCGATCAATCTCTGCCCTAAGAAGTAAGTAACTTCCATCCTCCTTCTCCAGACTCAGAGCAGCCTGCAGTCCCCACAGCAGGGGACCTCAGAGCCTGCTTTCTTTGTTTCAATTCCTGGACTTATGTCTATGTGACTCATCTCAGTGCTACCCCAGCTATTCACTTAAAAAAATAAAACTCTAACTCTCAGGCTAATAATCTTACATTTCTAGTGGATTCTTGCCCAACACATTGGTTTGATACACTTCAAGGTCTCTAATGACTGCTCCACCATCCTAACTCCAATCCCCTTCCAATGGTGCCTTCCAATCACAGTCCATCAGTGCATTAATCCATTGCTTAGCTGGGAATCTTCATGAGCTGGTCTCTTCCACAAAGCCTCACTGCTGATCTTGGCACTGAGACTATGCCCTCAAGGCATGGGCCTTGGTTTCAGGGGGTGGGGCTTCATATGCAAATCACAAGAGCAGTAGACAGTTTAGGAGACCTAGGCAAAACTTCATTGAAAATATGATTTGGCCTGTGGGTCCTGGGCTTCAGGACAACAGGAACTAGAAAGAGGAGCACCCAAAGGAGCTCTTCAAGAAGAAGCCTCTTGAAAAATCTGTGATCATTCACTGGAGCAGAGGAGGAAGCTATGAGGCATTTCACCTGAAGTCCACCAGAAGAGGGGAGGGGTGGGGGGCAGGTGGGAGAGAAGGAGAAAGAGGACGCCAGATGACATGGCTAATGTAAATGTTCTCTTTCAACAAGGTTGAATTCAGCCAGGATGGACCCTGTAACTTCCCCCTCTTCAGCTCGGCTTTCTTTGGTCTCTGCTTTTCCCTCTAAAGAGAGAAAAATGATAAAACCAGAGAAGAGTCAGGACTTTCTTTCTTTAACCTTATAACCCTATCTCACCCTCACCAATACACACAATTCAGATCAATTACTCATTGAAGAGGATGAAGATAGCTCAGTAGTTAAGAACAGAGGATCTAGGTTTAAATTTCAGCACACGCATAGCAACTTACAACCATCTATAACTAACTCCATTTGCAGGGTATCTGGCATCTTCTTCTGGTCTCCACAGGGACCATGCATGCAAGTGATGCACAGACATACACGTGGGCAAAATACCTATACCCATAAAATAAATTTTAAAAAATAATAAAATAAAATGATGTGTTTTTACACTTTTAATAACTTGTTTGGTAGGTTTCGTTTGGGACATAGCTTCATGCCGTAGCCCAGGATAACCTAGAACTCACTGTGCCACCCAGCCTGGTCTCAAGTTCATGACAATGCTCCTGCCTCATCCTCTCAAGCACTGGAATTATAAGCATTAGCTACTACCCCTGGCTTAATAAGTATATTTAAAGGGCCTCTTAGAAGGGTACACTTAGAGGGAAGACACTGTGAAACCTCTTTCTTCTATTTCTGACCATTTTAGTCTTTTTAGCATCTGCCTGCAGTGATATGTCATGTTTTAGCATTCATGCCTGCAGTGATATGTCATGATGAAAATACTCCTTCCATTCAAAGAGACTGGAACTTTTACTGGACCACTCAGCGAGAGTCAGTAATACACAAGTAGGTCACATGAGACTTAAGACAGTTCTAAATGTGTGTGTACTCAGCCTGCTTTGTTTAACCTTCCTTTAAGGGAACAATGAAACGACCGACCCTTACTCACCTTGGATTTCCCATGTAAACAACTTTTACCATCTAAATTAATGCGTAGCTGTAATCGTAAATTATGTACTCTTCCATGCCCCTGACCCAGAACAATGCCATGTGCGTTCCAGTAGTTGCTTGCTGAAGGCAACAAAAATAGAGGTTAAAACCCATTTTCATTAAATGATTAAATACCATAAACACTTGCCAGGAACCTGCCTGGCCTGGAATGGGCTTGAAGTGGAACACAGTGTCAGATGTTGCTTTAAAGACTGATGGTCTCTGGCCTTCTACCTCTCTAACTATGCTTAATGCTTGCGATAACTTCTAAAAGATTCTAAAAACTTCCTTGCTTATTCTTTGGTTAAAAAATGCTGGCTTCTTTTCTCTTTAACTCTGTGCTTTATTAAACATTATGCTTAAATAAGTGCTAGGGAAACTTGACTTTTACTGTTCTGTACTTCAATAAGTGCTAAAAACTCAACCTTGTATTACTTGTGCTTTAATAAGCACTACTATCTGGCAATTAACACACACTGTTTAGCAGCAGGGAATTAGGTGAAAGGATTTATTGCTAGTGCTCTTTTTTCTGGCCAGGCAGCCAGAAGCCCTACACTGGCCTGGCTAGTTTACTCTTTGTGAACCAGAGAGGAAGGAATTGAAAAGAATTAAGATGCTTTGTACAGGCAAATATGCACAGACACACATACACTCAAACATTCATACACCCATACTCTGGCCGGGAACCATCTGTCACAATCAACTCCATAAGTATTCATGCATGCTTACACATATACACTTATACCTACACACATACATATAGACAGACAGACATACACATTTGGATGAAGGGATGGATGGATGGATGGATGGATGGGACAAAACTCCCAAGCCAAACAATTCAACCAACAACTTTATTTCTTTTCTCTGGACTTTTATACCAGCTAAACAAAAAGTTATTTAGGAAATTACCTCAGAGATAAAATGTTACACAGAATAGGAGTTATAGAAGGATGTTGATATTAAGTTCAATGCAGTGTTTCATTATAATATGCTTGTTAAAAATTCAAAGTGGGCCAGCAACAGGAGGACTCCAGACGCAGAGACTGAGGAACAGCCAGGAGAGCTGGCACTGCACCACAACTCTCCAAACCCAAATTCCTCTCAGAGAGAACTGGTCTTCAAGGAGTATTGATACCAAGGCTTGCAGGAAAGAAAAGCCACAGTCAGAGAAAGGCCAGCTAACACCAGAGATAACCAGATGGCGAAAGGCAAGGGCAAGAACACAAGGAACAGAAACCAAGACTACTTGGCTTCACCAAAACCCAGCTCTCCCACCACAGCCAGCCCTGGATACCACAACACACCAGGAAGAAAGACTCAGACTTAAAATCACATATCAAGAGGATGATAGAAGATTTTAAGAAGGAAATAAATAACTCCCTTAAAGAAATACAAGAGAACACAGTTAAACAACTGGAAACCCTTAAAGAGGACACACAAAAATCCCTTAAAGAATGACAGGAAAACACAATCAAACAAATGAACAAAACCATTCAGGAATTTAAAACAAAAATAAAGAACTAACAAAGTGAGACAAACCTGGAGATAGAGAACATAGGAAAGAAATCAGGAGTGATAGATGCAAGCATCACCAACAGAATACAAGAGATGGAAGAGAGAATCTCAGGTGCGGAAAATACCATAGAAAAGATGGACACAACAGTCAAAGAAAACACAAAATGCAAAAAACCCCTAACCCAAAACATCCAAGATATCCAGGATACAATGAAAAGACAGAACCTGAGGATAATACGTATAGAAGAGAGTGAAGATTCCCAACTTAAAGGACCAGTAAATATCTTCAACAAAATTATAGAAGAAAACTTCCCTAACCTAAAGAAAGAAATGAACATAAATAATCAAGAAGCCTACAGAACACCAAATAGACTGGATAAGAAAAGAAATTCCTCCCGTCACATTATAGTCAAAACACCAAATACACAAAACAAGGAAAGAATATTAAAAACAGTAAGGGAAAAGGGGCAAGTAACATATAAAGGCAGACCTAACAGAATTACACCAGACTTCTCACCAGAGACTATGAAAGCTAGAAGATCCTGGGCAGATCTCATACAGACTCTAAGAGAACACAAATGCCAACCCAGGCTGCTATACCCAGCAAAACTCTCAATAATCATAGATGGTGAAACCAAAATATTCTATGACAAATCCAAATTTGCACAGTACATTTCCACAAACCCAGCCCAACAAAGAATAATACATGGGAAACGCCAACTCAAGGAGGAAAACTACACTCAAGAAAAAGCAAGAAAGTAATCTTTCAACAACTCAAAAGAAAATAGACACACAAACATATAAACAACATCGAAAATAACAGGAAACAGCAATCACTATTCTTTAATATCTCTTAACATCAATAGTCTCAATTCCCCAATAAAAAGACATAGACTGACAGACTGGATCCATAAACAGGACCCAGCATTTTGCTGCATCCAGGAAAAGCACCTCTGTGTTAAAGACAAACACTACCTCAGAGTAAAGGGCTGGAAAACAATTTTCCAGGCAAATGGCCCCAAGAAACAGGCTGGAGTAGCCATTCTAATATCAGATAAAATTGACTTCCAACCAAAAGTCACCAAAAGAGACAAGAAAGGACACTTCATATTCATCAAAGGAAAAATCTACCAAGAAGAACTCTCAATTCATAACATCTATGCCCCAAATGCAAGAGCTTCCACATTCATAAAAGAAATGTTACTAAAGCTCAAAGCAAACATTGCACCTCACACAATAATAGTGGGAGACTTCAACACCCCACTATCAACAATGGACAGATCATGGAAACATAAACTAAACAGAGACACAGTGAAACTAACAGATGCTATGAACCAAATGGGTTTAACAGATATCTATAGAACATTTGATCCTACATCAAAAGAATATACCTTCTTCTCAGCACCTCATGGTACCTTCGCCAAAATTGATCATATAATTGGTCACAAAACAAACCTCAACAGACATAAGAAGATTGAAATAATCCCATGCCTCCTATCAGATCACTACAGAATAAGGCTGGTCTTCAATGGCAACAACAACAGAAAGTACACATACACATGGAAGCTGAACAATGCTCTACTCAGTGATAACTTAGTCAAGGAAGAAATAAGGAAAGAAATTAAAGACTTCCTAGAATTTAATGAAAACTAAAGTACAACATATCCAAACGTATGGGACACAATGAAAGCAGTGTTAAGAGGAAAACTCATAGCTCTGAATGCCTCCAAAAAGAAACGGGAGAGAGCATATACTAGCAGATTAACAGCACACCTGAAAGTTCTAGAACAAAAAGAAGCTAATACACCCAAGAGGAGTAGAAGGCAGGAAATAATCAAATTAAGGGCTGAAATCAAACAAGTGGAAACTAAAAGAACTATACAAAGAATCAACAAAACCAGGAGCTGGTTCTTAGAGAAAATCAACAAGATAGATAAACGCTTAGACAGACTAACCAGAGGACACAGAGACAGTATCCACAATAACAAAAACAGAAATGAAAATCAACAAAATTAGAAATGAAAAGGGAGATATAACAACAGATTCTGAGGAAATTTAAAAATAATCATCAGATCCTACTACAAAAGCTTATACAAAACAAAATTGGAAAATCTGGAGGAAATGGACAAGTTTCTAGACACATACCAATTACCAAAGTTAGGTCAGGATCAGATAAACCATCTAAACAGTCCCATAACCCCTAAAGAAATAGAAGCAGTCATTAAAAGTCTCCCAACCAAAAAAAGCCCAGGACCAGATGGGTTCAGTGCAGAATTCTATCAGACCTTCAAAGAAGACCTAATACCAATACTCTTCAAGCTATTCCACAAAATAGAAACGGAAGGAACACTACCCAATTCATTCTATGAGGCCACAGTTACACTGATACCAAAGCCCCACAAAGACCCAACAATAAAAGAAAACTTCAGACCAATTTCCCTTATGAATATCGATGCAAAAATACTCAATAAAATTCTTGCAAACCCAATCCAAGAACACATCACAATGATCATTCACCATGATCAAGTAGGCTTCATCCCAGGGATGCAGGGATGGTTCAATACCCGGAAATCCATCAATGTAATCCACTACATAAACAAACTCAAAGAAAAAACCACACAGTCATTTCGTTAGAAGCTGAAACAGCATTTGACAAAGTTCAACATCCTTTCATGATAAAAGTCTTGGAAAGATCAGGAATTCAAGGAGCATACCTAAACATAGTAAAAGCAATATACAGCAAACCAGTGGCCAACATCAAACTAAATGGAGAGAAACTCGAAGCAATCCCACTAAAATCAGGGCCTAGACAAGGCTGCCCTCTCTCTCCCTATCTGTTCAATATAGTACTTGAAGTTCTAGCTAAAGAAATCAGACAACAAAAGGAGGTCAAAGGGATACAAATTGGAAAGGAAGAAATCAAAATATCACTATTTGCAGATGATATGATGGTATACTTAAGTGACCCGTAAAACTCCACCAGAGATCTGCTATAGCTGATTAACAACTTCAGCAAAGTGGCTGGATACAAAATTAACTCAAGCAAATCAGTAGCTTTCCTATACTCGAAGGATAAACAGGCTGAGAAAGAAATTAGGGAAATGACACCCTTCACAATTGTCACAAACAATATAAAATATCTTGGTATGACTCTAACCAAACAAGTGAAAGATCTATATGACAAGAACTTCAAGTCTCTGAAGAGAGAAATCGAAGACCTCAGAAGATGGAAAGATCTCCCATGCTCATGGATTGGCAGGATTAACATAGTTAAAATGGCCATCCAGCTGAAAGCAATCTACAGCTTCAGTGCAATCCCTATCAAAATCCCAACTCAATTCGTCATAGACCTAGAAAGAGCAATTCTCAAATTCATATGGAATAACAAAAAATGCAGGATAGCAAAAACTATTCTCAACAATAAAAAGACTTCTGGGGGAATCAGCCTCCCTGACCTCAAGCTGTACTACAGAGCAGTAGTGATAAAAACTGCATGATATTGGTACAGTGACAGGCAGGTAGATCAATGGAATAGAATTGAAGACCCATAAATGAACCCACACTCTTATGGTCACTTGATCTTTGACAAAGGAGCTAAAACCATCCAGTGGAAAAAAGACAGCATCTTCAACAAATGGTGCCGGTTCAACTGGCGGTCTACATGTAGAAGATTGCGAATTGATCCATTCCTATCTCCCTGTACAAAGCTCAAGTCCAAGTGGATCAAGGACCTTCACATAAAACCAGGTACACTGAATCTAATAGAAGAAAAAGTGGGGAAAAGTCTCAAACTCATGGGCACAGGGGGAAAGTTCCTGAACAGAGCACCAATGGCTTGTGCTCTAAGATCAAGAATCGACAGATGGGACCTCATAAAATTACAAAGCTTCTGTAAGGCAAAGGACACTGTCAATAGGACAAAATGGCAACCAACAGATTGGGAAAAGATCTTTACCAATCCTACATCCAATAGAGGGCTAATAGCCAATGTATACAAAGAACTCAAGAAGCTAAACTCCAGATATCCAAATAACCCTATCAAATAATAGAGAAGAGAGTTAAACAGAGAATTTTCAACTGAGGAAACTCGTAGGGTTGAAAAGCACCTAAAGAAATGCTCAACATCCTTAGTCATCAGGGAAATGCCAATCAAAACAACCCTGAGATTTCACCTCACATCAGTCAGAATGGCTAAGATCAAAAACTCAAACTCAGGTGACAGCAGATATTGGTGAGGATGTGGAGAAAGAGGAACACTCCTCCATTGCTGGTGGGAATGCAAGCTGATACAATCTCTCTGGAAATCAGTTTGGCAGACCCTCAGAAAAATGAACATAATACTACCTGAGGACCCAGCTATTCCACTCCTGGGCATATACCCAAAAGATGCTCCAATATGTAATAAAGACACATGTTCCACTATGTTCATAGCAGCCATATTTATAATAGCCAGAAGCTGGAAACAACCCAGATGTCCCTCAACAGAGGAATGGATACAAAAAATGTGGTACATTTACACAATGGAATACTACTCAGATATTAAAAACAATGACTTCATGAAATTCGTAGACAAATGGATGGAACTTAAAAATATCATTCTGAGGGAGGTAACACAGTCACAAAAGAATGAACATGGTATATACTCACTGTTAAGTGGTTATTAGCCCAAAAGTTCAAAATACCCAAGAGTCACTTCACAGCAACAGTAGGGCTGAGTGGGAGGTCCCAGATGGAGGACTTGGAGAAGGGACTGAAGGAGCTGAGGGAGTTTGCATCCCCAGAGAGGCAGCAACAGTGGCAACTGTCCTCACCCCCCCTCCCCCAATACTCCTGGAGACTGATTCACCAACCAGAGAATACACAAGAAGGGACCCTTGGTGCTGGCCACATATGTGGCAGAGGAGGGTCTTGTTAGCCATCAGGGGGAGGAGAGGCCCTTGGACCTGAGGGTGCTAGATCCCCCAGTATAGGAGAATGCCAAGGAAGGAAGACTAGAGTGGGTGGGTGGGAAAATATCGCCATTGTGGCAGGGGGAGGGGGAGGAAATAGGGAGGTTCCAAAGGGGAGATCTGGGAAGGGGGAAACATTTGAAATGTAAATAAAGTAGAAAAAAATTAAAAAATAAAAAATAAAGAAAAAAAACAACTTTAAAAAAAAAAGAAATTCCCAACATATCCCGTTCCCCACTAATCATTCTTTTAGCAAATGACAGAAGTGCATTCCTATTTAACAACAATACAGTACAGTGAAGAATGTTAGAGAAAAGGCCTTTTTTCCTGCTTTCTTTGAACACATATTTGATCAAAATTATTTGTAAAGAACATCTTTCCTACTTTTTTGATATTAACAAATGCAAATTCAGTTCTCTAAAACTTGAAAACTAACAAAAGAAACCAGTTCTGTGAAATGGTATCTCATTCTTGAAAATAATTTCATTGTAGGAAAGACTAGCAACTCAAAGTTGACGTTTTAAGAGAGTATCAGATTATGTAAAGTTAAATTTGTGAAGGATGTTGCATTAGTCAGGGTTCTATAGAGTCACAGAACTTAGGGGTAGTCTCTACATAGTAAAGGAATTTGTTGATGACTTAGAGCCTGTAGTCCAACTCCCCAACAATGGTCAGCAGCAGAATGAAAGTCCAAGGATCTAACAGTTGCTCATCCCCACAAGGCATGCAGGTGAAGAGCCAGTCTTCCTTCTTCCAATGTCTTTATATAGGTCTCCAGCAGAAGGTGTGGCCCAGATTAAAGGTGTGTACCACCACACCTGGATCTGGGACTTGCTTTGTCCCAGGCTGACCTTGAACTCAGAGATCTCCTTGCTTCAGTCTCCTGGGATTAAGGGCGTGTACTACTTTGCCTTTTCATGGCTACAATGTCTCAAGATCTCCATGCCAAGATCCAGGTCCGATTCTTGTGTCTTCCAGTTGTAAGATCTGGATCACAGGTGAGCCTGTGGAGCTAAAAACAACACTGCTAACTCCATTTTGTTTTCCAGACACCATATGGGCCAAACCAAGGGCCTGGGAAACTAAACTTCTGACCTGCAGGAGCAGAATGTCCCAGGGAGGTCCCCTCCCTGCCCACTGACAGGGGCCAAGCCAAGGAGGGTGCATTCCTGCCTACAGCCAATCAGCTTCTCGCTACTATGGAAACCTCCTAACCACCCACTTGTGATTACTGCCTTTAAAATGCCCCTTTCCCTGGAGCACAGGATCGCCATTTTGTGGCTGTCCAAGCTAGCTTGATTTGATTAAAGCCCTCCTGCTTGTGCATCGAGTAGACTCATGGTGGTCTTTCTGGGGGGTCTTGTGAGTCCGGCACTACAAGCCTTCTAATTCTGGATTGTAGTTCACTCCAGAAATAGTCAAGTTGACAATCAGGAATAGCTGATATGGATGTATAGAGTCTCAACACTGATCACAAACAAACTGCTTTGTTGTACCATAGAGTACTGCCTGCTTCTGAATTCAGTCCCTGATTGGTAGCTGAGTGATATTAGGGTCACACAGAGGCAGGGAATGAAGGATGTAGGGGGTTAATGATAGCCAAGACAGTTTAGCTCCAGATCTACAGCATTCCACCTCTCTATAGTCATTGAAGCTTTAACCAGTTCCTCAGCCTGGTGGACATAGTACTGCCTCCTTTCCCTGGGGGCATCAATTCACAGGAAGTGAGTGTTACTGAGTCAGGCCTCCCTTGCCTGCAGCCTCACTCCAGCTTGACTGAGTCCCTGCCGGAGCATCCTGGATTAAAGTAGTCTAAATGATGTCAGTGTAGTGAGGGTCTAGGGTTAACCGCAGATAAGACAGCTGCTGAGGGCTTGGAGGACTGCTGGGTAAGGTATTAAAGAACCCCTCCACTCAAGTCTGATGTTTTAGACAGGTTGGAAATGGCCACCATCAAATTAAGGGATAGGGAAGGAAGGTAGGCAGATCACAGACATCAATCTAGAAAATTGCAAGAGTTTCTTGGCTTAAATTCCTGTCTATACACATTATCTATATACAGAGAGGCTGAGAGTTAAATACAAGCTTCCTTTATGTTTTTGGAGAATTTGAATTGCCAGAAAAAATTCATGCCTGGCCTTTGACTAAGCATATGGTGCTGAATCAGAGCAATCAGGATGTGGCAATCGGCCATGGAAGATAATAAATAAGGCAGAACCTGGATTCAGAGCCAAGGATGGAGTGAGAAGAAGACAGCATCACCCATTGTCTCCTCTCGCCCTGTTCTGAGTGGACAAGATCTTGTCCCAGGGGATCACTGGAGAAAGAACCAGGGTTCTGAATGAATACAGGGAAAGAGAAATTAATTCCATTCTCACTGAGCCATATTAGATTATGATTGGGTCTGTGTGTGTGTTCATATGTGTGTGTGTGTGTGTGTGTGTGTGTGTGTGTGTACTGGTGAACATTTGTATATATACTTGTGTGTGTAGGCCAGATATCAACCGTGAGTGTTGTTTGCAAGAGTCTGTCCACTGTATTTTGAAACCAGGTCTGTCATTTGCTTGGAACCCAGTAGGATCAGCTAGATGCTGGGCTGGCCAGCCAGCAAGCTGAGCCCCGGGGATCCACCTGTCTCCATCTTCCTAGTGCTGGTATTACAATCATGAGACACCATGTTCTACCACGATCCACCAAGCTCAACTCTTTTATGTGGATCCTGGGGATCAAACTCAGGACCTCAGAATGCACAGCAAGCTCTTTCCCAGTTGAGTTGTCATCCCAGCCCTGGGGTCCTTTTTGATATAGCAGTCTAGCTGAATACTGTAAGGTTTGAAACTGGGATCCTTCTTTCCCCACTAAATCTATGCTCCCAAGAGACTTGGAGAAATGGCAACCCTCTTATTCTCTCTCATAGCTTGGGTTAAAATTTAACCACTTCCTAGGTTCTGTTCCCTACCAACCCAAACCAAGCATTGCATTTATGGTTTAGGTTGTTGCTTCCAAGCCATGGAGTAACCTCTGTTTTGTCTTAAAATTTTAGTATCAGCCCGTTAAAGGCCATTAGGAGCATATTTGTAAAATAAGATCGGGTTTACCTGTACTACTGATATTAGGAGATCCTTTAAGAGCAGCCTGGGGCATCTCAGAAAGAATCTGAGCTGAGGATCTGACTGATTTAGTAAAGTATTTTCCATGAAAGATGGAGGACATCTCTTTGGGTCCCCAGCATCCATGGAAGAAGCCGAGTGCTGCAAAACCTGTAATCCTAGCACTGGGGAAGCAGAGTCAGGAAGATCCTGGGCTTTTCTTGCCAGTAGGTCTAGCCACATTTCATAAGCTCTTAGTTAAGTTGAAAGACTGTCTCAGAAAACTAGGTGGAGAAGGAGAGAGGGAGACACTTGACACCAGCATCTGGCCTCTCTATATACATATGCACACGTGCACATGCATGCTCACATGCATGCACACACACAAACACAAGACAATCTTTAGAAAAGGAATGAAGCAAGGAACCTGCTCTAGGATTTAGGGATGTCTCAGGAAGCTCTAGGTTGGGTGCAATTGGGGAATGACACCTCAGTGATTAAATTGCCCAATAGGTCCCATTTATAAGAAGTGGACACAAACATAGAGCTAACTTTGCAATTGGTAAAGAATTAATCATCATTTATTCTAGCTAGAGGACAGACGTGTTTATAGATGGCAAAATGATCTTGTGTTTACACTCTCAGTATGATCGTGCCTAATGTTGATATTCTGTGAGGTTATTTATCCCTGATAAGACATTCTGGGCCGACCATGAGCATCAGGCCAGCTTGTTACAGTAGGAACTCCTAGATCCAGCGGTCAGGCCAGTCCTAAGGTGTCAGCAGCTGCTTTGATCTTTAGAATGGTGGTCCTGTCACTTCTGCAGCCACAGGCAGTTGTCTTCTTGCTGTATGTCCATGTAAAGGTGGGAATCTGTCCTCAAAATCATTCTGCTTCAGCCCTTGTTCCTCTGAGGGTGCATGCTTAAGTGGCATCCTTGGGCCTTGGTGACAGTTGCCGGCAACCCTGTGTGCTCTGTTAGCTGTAATCTACTCCCAGATCACAGAGACTCATACAGTTTGACCATATCAACCCTCACCTCTTCCCTGTTTCCTTCCTTTAGACAGGGATTGCTCTGTCTCTGGTGTCTGGAATGTCTTCCTTGGCTTTAAATGTTTTTACTGTCTCACACCTCATTTCCACAAAGTGATTGGTGTTAAAGGGGGAAGGCTTTAGGGTGAACTCAAGCTGCCGAGTTGACCTGGGAATAGCCCAGTTTTTCTGTACCTTTCTCTGGGTTGTGGTCTCTTAACTTATGGTAGCATTGTCAAGCCATTTTCTGTCTTCAACAGAATCCTGGATTGGAAATGTTACTTAATTTTATAAGTATTCTCAAGGATAGCTTAGGTTGTGAACATTTTTTTTTGTCTTTTAAATTTTTGCCAAGACTAAAGATGAAAAGCTGGACATGGATGTAGTTGAAACCACTTAGGAGACTTTGGTCAGAGACTAACTTGGACCCATCAGGGGGTGGAGAGAGAGAGGGGGGAATTCAGTGTAACTGCTTGGCTTTCTCAATAGTGTTTTGTCATATTTTAGCAAAGTACAGAAATAACTTGATTGATTCTGGAGTCCTGAGCTCAAACCAAATTTACTCTCTTGATCTAGGGGCCATAGTACGCCATGGGGAGTTAGGCAACCCTTTCTCTTTATTCACTGGGCCTCTAATGACCAACACCACCCCACCTCCCGACGCCATGTCCTGAAACTTGTTGAGCAGGCATACCCTTAGAAATATGTGTCTCTCCATGCTCTGTTGGAAAAGAGACTCTATGGATGGAGGAATCCTGCTGCAGGTCTCATGCTTCTACGGTCCTTATAAAGCTGCGAAAACAGAACTACAGAGCAGGCAGCACTCCTCAGGGTTTGGGGTTGCTGCAGAGGAGGCAAAATCCTGAAAGTCAGGTTGCATTCTGGGACATAAGGAAGGACCTTGGGTACAAGACTCAGGAGGGCACATTCACTCACTGTCAGCCCTACATTTTTCAGGACGCAGAGACATACAATTAAGTGCAAGGGTAATCATTTATTGAATAGTAAGAGGAAGAAATTAATGGAGAATTGTCAAAGAGAAATTTAAAGCAAGTCTTTGATTCTTGATGAGTTGTCCTGAGTAACTAGGGAAGATGCTGGAGAGACCGGGATTGCACATTTCTGTGAGACAGGATAGAAAGCAGATCACCGAAGTTGTTGCAGGATGCTGTGTGCACAGGAAGGGATGATGCTGGAATCCTGGTGAGTAAGTCAGGAAGAAAGGATACAGAAACTCATTCAGCACTTCTTGGATTGACTTCAGGATAGAGAGACAGTCTATTCTATAGAATAAAGGATGAAGAAATACATCTTCCCCTGCAGTCTAACTGACATTATTCACCAGAACACAGGGATGAAAGGCATAAAGTAAATGATTGTTTCCTTACGGATGGCGTATGACAAATGAAGTAACAAAAGCTCTGAGGCTTTGTTTCTACCACCTTTGCCATAAGAAGCTCTGACAAATGTTCAGTAAATTGAGGAACAATGATAAAAGCCTTGGCTACTTTTAAGGACTTTCACACATTATCTGAGTGGACTAAATGGAAAAGAGGGGCCAGCGGACTCTGCTGTCCAGACTGCACGAGAAGTGGAGGTCAGGCAGCTCTGCTCCCAGGTGAGAAGCCAAGGTTGTACGGAGTTCAGATGCAGATGTTATTATCTGGAGAGGGATGGGGGGGACCACAGACACTGACTAGCAGCGATGTCACACCCTGCTACTCTCTATTTCAAACTTTAATTCTTAGTGACACTGAACACATCACTGCACCTTTTATACACAACCATACAGCAACTGTGTATAACTCATTTCCTTGTTTTCTTGCCTAAGTGCTTGGGTCACCTTACTTCAAAGCTCAAAGTAGGACCAGATCACAAATACAGATAATTCAAAGCCAATTTTCAAGCTCTCCTCAAAGATTCCTTATCAAATTATTTTTATTGCAATTTAGGGGCACAATACTAGTGCTTTTGGAAGGGTTCATGCCCACCCCCTCCTTGCTCTCACTGGAGATTGCCCACCTGGAGGCTCAGGCCTTTCTTCAATCTCTGCCCTTGAGACAGCGATCTGCAGGGTGAGAAAAAAAGAACATGTTCAGGCATCAGGTCCACTTTATTCCCTCAAGAGAATAGAGATGCCTCTCCAGATTTCAACAGATGGCTGGTAGCCAATCCCTCAGGCTTGTTTCTTCTATGATATAATATTCAGGACAAGAAAAACAAGTGAGTCCTGACTTACTGGTCTTGGTTAGGTCAATGATATTTTCACTAGGGATTCCATGCTCCTTGCATAGATCCGCAAACTTTTTCTTGATGTCTGAACTCAGATCTGGTGCTCGGCCTGTGAAAAGAACAACAGTGAGTACAGCAGCTGTGTCATGTGTATTGTCCACAGACCTGAGTGAGGGGACCGGGGCTCCTCTCCATAAGGATGAGAAAATGATTGGCAACATGATTGACAAGCATGGGTATGATCTATCCTGAATCTGGCATCCATAGAATATCCTTCTGTCACACTGAGAGATTTCAGAGTGCTCCCATCACTATGCTTGAGGGATGATGAAGGTGAGCATCTATCTTCAGGAGGTGAGAAAGAGGCAGGACCAAGCTGGGAAGACCTTATTAAAGCTAGGGTTTTTTCCTTCTTTTCCCGCCCCAAGATCAAGGTCTGTGTGAAAATTAGTTACCATAGAGCTCCATCAGCTGGAAGGTTTCCCCATTATTGGTATTAATGACATGAAACATAATATAATCATCATAGTTTGTCTCAGGTATATAAAATGTATTGTATCCATCATCTGTGGAGGAAATGGAACACAGCTCAGAAATTCTTTGGTCTGCAGGAAATACTGGAAACCGTTTACCTGTTCTACCCCAAACATAAAAACATTAAAACACATACCCTGGAAGAGATGGGTGAAATGTCTGATGCTTTCCATCTGTAGCTTTCTGGACTTCAAGACATAATTTCTAAGAAAAGGGACTCTGAGAGGTCCAGACCACTAGTGAACAGTTAGCATCTCTCCCTCATCCTCTCTGAGACTGATCTACCTCCTTCAGTAGCTTCGAGTGACATGTCTCTGTCTTTTATAGGCTTGCTGTATCAAATATCTGCTGCTACATCCTGAGTGATGTGCACTGGTGCTAGCCACCGGGCAGAATCAGACAAGAGTCCATCTCACCATACTTATCCCACTTGCCTGCCACAGGGTGCTAGCTATCAGATGCTCCCCATGACACTGGCTAAATAAACAATGTCAGGAAGTGATTGAGATTCTGAAAGGGGTTGGGGTGAGTTCAGGAGTAGCAAGTTCGACTAGTAGGTACAAGTTTCTGAGTTCAATCCCCAGCAAAACACCCACACATACAAACACACACACACACACACACACACACACACACACACACACATACGATAAAGGTATTAGGGTTTTCTAAATTCCTTGTGGATAGATGTATAGACTTTTTATATACTTACAGTTGACACTATATTCACCAGGATTTTCTGTTTTGTCAGCAACCAAAAGCAGTTCGGTGCACTCTTGATTTACACTGTAAAACAGAGTAAACTGGTGCTTAAGGGACTTTGATGTGGCTGACTTCTTCACCCTCTACTCTACATGTACCCAGTTTCTGATTCCATTTTACTTCTGAATATTTTTGTAAAGTTAGCGAAAGCCTTTTGTCTATGTTATTTCATTTATATCTGATGATTTAATAATCACGAATTTGTCTATTATTTTAAAAAAAGAAACTGACAATCACTTGACATCCCTGTTACAACTTCGACTACTTCCAAGTTTCACCAGCACCATGCTTCAGCCACTGGTGTAGATTACCAGCCCGATGTCCACCATCTGCCTCAAATTAGTACTTTGCTAATGTCACTGGATGTGGCTCCCAGATCCATAGAGGAGAATTATCATTATTCCTTTTACTGCAGGAAAACACAAGTATAAGGGTGTGGATTTCCTTGGCTAACAACTAGTAAGAAAAAAATAATTCAGATCACATAAACTTAACTTACGGTATACTGTCTCATTGATGTGGTTTCAGAAGTGTCTCTGACCTTTACTTATCGAACTCCTAGTGAATTAATTCCTGTTACCAACTCTTGTTTCTGACTTAAGAAAAAATGCTGGTTATGAAATCTTGGTTCAGTGGCACATGGAGTGCTCTAGTTTTGGATACAGACTCAGTATTTGTGTACACATGTACATGCTGTGAGAGGCATCTCTCCCCCAACCTGGTGCGTGCATGCATGTGTGTGTGTGTGTGTGTGTGTGTGTGTGTGTGTGTGTGTGAGTGTGTGTGTAGGCATGAGACCATACCAGGCTTCCATTCCTCTTTCTCAGCACCCCACTTACACAGTATGGAATTTAAAGGCTATGGTATTCTCCAAGACATGGATGTGCTCCACAAAAACTCTCATGCTGCCGTTTTCTTCTATCTTTTCTCTTTTGTCAGAGGCCAAGACAATAGAATACCAATGCCCATTAATCTGTAATAGATAAGCAAATGGTTAAGGGAGAAGGGGCAGAGATACCACAAGGACTTGTTTCTATTGAACTCCAGCCTATAGGTCAGGGCCTGAGCATACACAGGGGTTGATCTCACACCAGTTGTCACAATGCTTAACATACTGCCCCTGCCTCTCAGTGAGAACAGAGGTCTCTAAACATTGTTAGATCTGAATAGCATACAATTGGTCCTACTTCAAAGTCTGAAGCCATTCATTTGTCTAATGGATTGGGCACTATGCCCCTCCCCTCAAAGGACCCACTTTTCTTCAAGAGTTCCCCAAAGCACTATGAGTCAGAAGTTACTATTCGCTGAGCCTACCTTTTTTACATTAAATTTCCCTCCTGTGGAACTAGTTACTTCTGCATGGACACAGACTAGGGTCAGTCCCAAACACAACAGCAGCAACAGTTTCATTTTGGTAAGGAATAGAATGGCCTCTCTGTCAGGATGGAGTCTTTCCGGTGACGGCTACACTCCACTCACTCCCCAGCTCCTCTGCTCATCCTTATACTCTCTCTGGGTTCAGTGTTTGTTTGCTTGCTTTTTTTTTTTTTTTTGGTTTGGCTTGTTTTCTTCCCATAAGGGTCTCTCAGGATTAGTGGAATGCTTTCTCATTTATTGATGTGAGGCCAACGATTTTTCCTGCCCTTTTCAAACTTGGCAATCTCATCTCCAATGGATTGATTTAAGTAGGCTTACATTTGCAAAACATATTTCCAAGAAAAACAGTGGATGTTCTAGAGAGCTGCCAAATGGAATCAGATGTAACTTTGGATCTAGCTTGGAATCAGAAAGCCAGGTATGGAGAAGATGGGGACTGAACTGGAAGGTCTAGCATGTAGAGACTCTGCTTTAAGACTTGAGTAGGGTGTGGAAGAAGCTGGATTTCTCATAGTTTTGGAGAAGATTCATTTATATTTCATGTGTCTGAGCATTGGTTTTATATGTATACCTGGGTATCATGCACACACCTGATGCAGTGGAAGTCAGAAGGAGTCAGATTCTTTGAAACTTGTTCTTGCTGAGGATCCAGGTTCAATTCCCAGCACCCACATGGCATCTTGCAACTGACTCTAACTTCAGTTACAGGAAATCACACACCTTCTTTTGGCCCCTGTGGCCTCTTGTACACATGTGGTGCATATAAACTCATTCAGGCTCATACACATAAAAGTAATACATCTTAATTTAAAAAGAAGTCTTCTGAGGCTAAACTGACAGCCCCCCAAAAGCCCCCAACCTTCATACAGATAGCATTGACCTCAGAATCCAAACTGCTAAGTCAATAGTCAGGTTGCATCAACAGTTTATCTTAGAGCACATTGGACTTCAAATAAATGGACATAATCTCATCATTAAAGAAAAACAAAGTATTGTTCAAAGTCATATTTGTTCATGGAGGTCCAAGTAGAACTAATGCCAAGAGTTTTCTCAAGGCACACAGTTATAATGGGAACATATTTTGTCTCAGTACAAATTCATTTACCCTGGAACTAGAAACATAAACTAGTGTTTGATGTGGGGAAATAAAGAATTCAAGGGGGCAAGTGCTCGATACACTTTTTTTCAACTTTGCATCAGTCTGACATGGCTTGCAGTATTGTTATTCATCTTACCACAGTATTAGTTAAGACTCAGAGAGATTAAGTAAGATTATGTACAAGGTCATATAGCCAGTCAATGGGAGAACTTAGATGTAAACCCAAGACTGTCTAACCCAGGAGCCTTTGTCTTACTAACTCCACTCCACAGGTCGGGATGTTTTACCGTGACGGGAGGATGGTTAGATAGGAGAAAGGGGAATAAACAATGCTGCAGAGCTCCAGACATGTCGGACTGGCAGGCACTAGCAAAGAAACTGCACATGGAATTCTTTAAACTATGGAGGGGTGGGTGTGGCTGGAGATTGAATGAGGCCTGCCTGCTGGTCTCTGGATGTACAAGTGGATGCTTGACGATGGGATTATCACTTTCCTTTCTTCCTCTTCCTCCCCCTCCTTCTCCTCCCCCCCACTGCTCCTCCTGTTTGGGTTGATTGTGGTGTGTGTGCACACATGCCTATGCCTCTGCTAGTATGTGCAGAAGTCAGAACAGGACACCAGTTGTCCCCCTCCATCTCGATTTTACTTTATCCCCTCAAGACAGGGTCTCCCTCTGAATCTGGGACTTACTGTGTTTCAGATAGGCTGGCTGGCCAGTAAGTCCCAGCAATCCTCCAGTTTCCACCATCTACTCAGTGCTGGGGTTAAAAGCAACCATGACCAGCTTTTTAATGTGAGTTCTGCTCTGACCTTGCTGGGAGGCTGCACAGCCACTACTTACCCACTGATCTGTCTTCCCAGCAATGCAGATCAAGCCTAGCCTTGAGCTTACTCTGAGGTTCTGAATGGTTTAGGATCTGTGGCAATCCTCCTGTTCCAGCCTCCTGAATGCTGGGATTACAGGTTGTAGCACCACATCTGGCTATGGGTTATTGCTTGTCTAGTAATGAACTAGAAGATGCTTCCCCAACAGAAGGCAGCAACAGTCCTCTCCACTCAGTTCAGGCGCCTTCCCTGTCACTAAGCATGGTTAACACCCCTCAACCCAACAGCACACATACACTTCATGTGACTGAAGAGCTGAGACAGTCAAGAAATGACTAGACAAAGTGTGTGGGTAAGGGGTTTATGTGTAACCGGCTAACAGCCCATTTGTAACTAGCTAGCATTTCTGAAACTGACCAATATAAAAATGATTTAATGACCTTTACCCGAGTCTCACCCTCAACTAATTCAAGAAATAACTCATTTTTAAAGCCTGTGGAAACATTCAAATCACTTCCATGATGCCAGGGTGTGTTTGGGACCAAGAAGAACATCAACAACCACAGGTTTATTTGATTCATGTCCCAGAGAGGAAATATTCTGTAGTCTCTCTAGCAGCCAGAGTGACAGTACATACTGCTGAACCCTGCTCAACATCGGTTCTAAAACACCTGCTTGTGCCAGTGTCAGAGGATGCTTGGAGCTCCGGAATCCACCTGCTTAGCTCCCCAAACCTAGCATGGTCTCCTGGAAACCAGAGGCAGAGACAGATTTAGGGGGCAAAGAGATTATTGGCCAGTAACTCATGAAGGATGAAGGGAGCCAGGAGGCAGCAGAATCAAGGAAGGGAAACTATTCTGTTAGGCAGAAATGCTATGCCACAGTTTTGTTTGGTCATGGGGAGGTGCATCCCAAAGAGATCAGCATCTCAGCTCAAAGACAAGGCAGTTCGAAGCAGTTAACAGCTGGGAGTGCTAGCTATTCACACTCCTCACAACCAAGCAGTCTTTTCTTCAAGGTTGGGGTGGACTTTAAGCTATACTGCATCAGGATGTCTGGCATTCCGTTCTGCTAACCACAGATAGTCTTTTCCCATGAGGTCTTGAGGCCTCTCCCCAATAGGTATCTGTAATAGGAACACTGCAATACGAAGATATTTAACTCAGGGGAATCTGTAAGCCCACTGAGGCCAGGAACTGTTTGTACACACTACTGCATGCTCAGAAGGGTCAGGACCTTGGCAGGCACAGAGTTCGCGTTCAGTCACTAATAGTTGAATGAGGGAAAGCAGGATGACATCAGAAGAGGGAGAGGCTGGAGAGATGACTCCCAGCTAAGAGCACTTGCTTGCTCTTTCAGAGAACCTGGCTTAAATTCGCAGCATCCACGTGGTGGCTCACAGGAATCCATAACTCTAGTTCCAGGGGATCTGACACCCTAGGTGGGCACTGCATGCATGTGGTGCACAGACATACATGCAAGCAAAACACTCATACACATAAAATAACCTATTTTTTAAAGTGTAAGAGAATTAACCAGACCAACAGGAAATAGGCAGAGGGCCTTCTAGGGCGTGGGGAGAGTGTACACGAGCCAAAGGAAACCTTGCTAGAGCACAGTGGACACAGGAGTTACGAAGTGAGTCAGGGCTAAAAAGGGAGTCGTGTCCGTTTGCAGGGGCTGCTCTCACAAAGTCATGCAGGATGGGTGACTTCAACAGCAAAAATTTAACTTCCTCATTTCTGGCAACTAGAACTCTGAGAGCAAAGGTGTTCCGTGAGGCTCGTGTCTTCTGAGGTCTTTCTCATTGGTTGAATCGTAGGTAGCTGCCTTCTTGGGTCTTCAGGAAGTAGCCCCTCTGATCCAGCCTGTATCCTAGTCTTCTCTTTAAAGGACACCGGTCATATCGTCTTAGGGGTCACCCCAAAGACCCGAGTTACCATAGTTGCACTGAATCACACCCTTGGGCACTGTGGGTAAAACTTCCAATGTATGTTCACCCCGTAGCAGCTCATTCGGGCCCATGAGGAGCTTGGTAGGGGTTGGCTCTCCTGTAAATGGGAAGGTAGCATTTTGGGAGTAAGAGCACGGTCAGAGGCGTTCAAAGTTCATCTGGCTGCTGGAGAACAAATGGCAAAGGGAAGGCAGGGGAAGAGAAAAAGAGCGCGCTATCAGTGGTTCTCAACCTGTGGGTCGCAACCCCACAGGGGTTCTCAGTGCGTGGCTCCAGACCTCCACATATGCCCTATATCCTGCACATCAGATATTTACATTACAATTCATAACAGCAGCAAAATGACAGTTGTGAAGTAGCAATGAAATAATTTTCTCGATGGGGTCACCACAACATGAGGAAACTGTATTAGAGCATTAGGAAGGTTGAGAGCCTCTAGGTTAGGAGATCATGAAGGAAGTTACTGGACCACGCTGGCAAGAGATCATAGAAGCTTACTCTCATAGAGCTGGACTGAGAGAGCCGTTTATAGAGAAACTGCATGGTGTTTAGAGAATGTGAGGTGTCAAGAACTGATTGGGGTTTTCTGTCTCTTTATGTAGATTTTAGATACTGTGACTAATATCATGACCAAAAGCAACTTGAGGGGGAAAGGGTTTATTTTAGCTTACAGTCCATCATGAAGAGAAGCTGGGGGGTGTGGTGGGGTGTGTGGAGCTAGGAACTCTGTGAGAGAACCCAGAGGCAGGAACTAAAGCAGAGGCCTTAGGGGAACATTGCTTCCTGGCTTGTTCCCTGTGGATTGTGAGCCTGCCTTCTTATATAACTCAGAACCCCCTGCCCAGGGCCGTTCTTCCATAGTGAATTGGGCCCTCCTGAATCAGTTTTATAGAGTCACTTTCTCACTTGAGGGTGCCTCTTTCCAAATAACTCTAGCCTGTGTCAAGTTGAAACAAAAACAAACAAACAAAAGATCCAGGAAAGTTACAAATGAAGGTTAAAAAAAAAACCAAAAACCAAAACAAACAAAAAATAAAAACACGAGAAACAATAAAAATAATGCCTCTGGCCAGTGTTTTGAAACCTGATGTCTGTATCCCTCAGTATAAGTGGGTGTGAAGGCATCTGATGTACTGATGTACTGTTGACTGATACATACAGATGCTGGATGCATGAGAGTTGGCACTACAATACACACATATAGATGCGGCTTCGAAACTTCGTGACGTAGGCACATCTGGCTTCTGGCTTCCTTTTTTTCTCCTTTTTTCATTACTCATAATTTTCTGTGTGTCACGCTGAAAATAGTTTCATAAATTATGCTCAGGACTTCCCCCTTGACATGCATGGAACAGAACCATGTATAACTGCCATTTTATAGGTCAGTGAATTGTGCTGACAGTTCATACAGTTCACCTGAATGGTGGCACTGCTTTTGTTGATGTTGATTCTTTTTTTTTTCTGAAGCATGATTAGTGGTTTTAAATTTCAAATGTAAAAAATATTTTAGCCACAGATGTGAACAACTTAAAATTAGACACCTAAAGAAGTGCGTAGGGCTGGAGAGACTCCTTGGTCGTTAATACTGTCTCCAGAGATGCTTCCTGAGCACCGGATGAACGGAAGTTCCCAAAAGTCACATCAAGCAGCTGACAGCTGTAACCCAAGTGTCCCTGTCAGACCATTGCATGCACCTCCACACACGCACATGTGCACATACACGGGCACATGCACACACATGCATATACACACATGTTAAAATTAATCTTCAAAAATCAAAAGCAACAAAATAAATACTAGAAATGGGCCTATTATGTGTGTGTATATGCAGATGATCTGACAATCACGGCTTTATCCCTCGTTATTTATTTGATAAATAGCAATTCAGAATTAATTTCATTGTTTAAGTTTAAGAATTGCTTTTCTGAAGAGATCACTTTGATTTTATTTAGATGCAAAGGAAATTTAAATAGTTTTTGAATGACTACAGAGAATGGATCTACTTGAAATGGATATTTTAAAAACAAACTCCAGTCTTCAAATACACTACCAATCTAGTGTCAGACATTTGTTTATAAATAATGAAATAACCAAAAATGTTTTATAGTGCAGAGAAGTACCAATTTGTGTGACATTCCATGTTAATTGGTTGTGGTGCTCAGCTTAATTGCATGCAGTTTAATCCATCCCCTATGCAATAAAATTTTAATTAGATATAGAAAAACACGGAGGGGACCGGTCAAATACTACTGACAAACCAAACTGATCTCTGAAACTCTGGAGACATAAGACAGACTCAGCAACCATGCCACGGCCTCGGCAACTACGCATGCGTAGCTCTGTTAAGATCATCTACTGCTGAAAGAGGAAGAATCTTAACCACACTTGCCAGTAGTTTTCTGGACTCTGATGAAGCTCAAGAAATTGGTGTTGAGCTCTCACAGTGCAAGTGCAGTAAGGCGCAGGGTTGCCCCCTACTGGCCAACCTGAGTGTTGCACTGTATCCTACAGCCACATTGCTGGAGCTTCCTTTCTTTTGTGCATTGTTAGATTTACGCTTTGTGTATTGCATTTATATGTATAATTTACAGCTAGTAGCTGGAGAGTTAGAGCACAAAACTTGTACTCATTATGGTACTTTTTAAAAATAGAAAAATTGAGACTGGAAAGATAACTCCATGGGTAAAAGCACTTGATGCCCTTGCAAGGGACTTGAATTCAGTACACACGAAGGGACCTTTGGTGCTGGCCACTTATGTGGCAGAGGAGGGTCTTGTTAGCCATCAGGGGGAGGAGAGGCCCTTGGGCCTGAGGGTGTTAGCTCCCCCAGTATAAAAGAATGCCAAGGAGGGAAGACGAGAGTGGGTTGGTGTGTGGGAGAATACCCCCATAGAGGCAGGGGGAGGGGGAGGAAATGGGGAGGTTCCAAAGGGGAGAGCTGGAAAGGGGGAAACATTTGAAATGTAAATAAAGTATGAAAAAAAAAAAAAAACCAAAACCTTCCTTTGACCAATCTTGTTTCAGGACTCTCCAGGGTCGTGGGAACTGTCCACGGTGCTGATCCATCAAGGCTTCATCCCTTCTGCATTGGCCTGTGTCCTCGTGCTGGGGTTTTGTTGTGCTGGGGTTTGAATCTTGACTGTGCCTCATAGTCTAACTCAATACATGTCCAACCCATAAATACTTAATGGGCACATCCTAGAAACTAAAATTCTGTGGTATTACTAACATAAAATAGAAGGGGGTATTCAGAATATTCAAAGGAAAGGGAGTAGGAAGGAGTAGCAGTAAGAAGTGAGCAAAGTTATTCCCTTTTGTGGTTCGGATCTGGTGTCCCCTATAGCTTCATGTGTTTGAACATATGGTCCCCCGTCCAGTCTCAGCCAGTATGTCTTCCTCATCAGAATGAGACCCGAATTAGCCTCTTCTTCCTGAAATTGCTTTAGTTGGGCATTTGTCATAGCAATGAGCTGGGTAACTAATAGACTATGTGAGTAGGTGCAAATTTTATGCAAATATACAAGGTCAGGTAAAACACATCATAGATCTTTAACTGGAGGAGAAAAATGACATCTTCAGTGGCAAAGAGATAACGAAACAAATTTCCTTTGTTGGCTACTCTGAAAGAATCAAGTCATTGTTTATTGGAACCTCAAGGAAACGAATGCTTTGAGACATCCATCTGAACAAACTCATGATTTACTGCCATGAAGCAATAACTACAATCATGGCTCTGAGGGTCAGTCAAGTCTTCTATCATAGTGTAACTGAAATTAGTTTCACATCAGTAAAGATCTGTGGGAGCTCAATAATCTAAAGAAAAAGATTTTACATGATGCTGCAAGATAGAACACAGAGCCACCACTTTATTTACTAAACATCTAGACAGTGGACTGAATTTGTTTTCAGAATTAGTAATAAGTCCTTTTATTATATCTTTCCTGTAGCTTCTTAAATATCTTGAGTACCACTTTCAGAGCTAACCCTGGCCAGGGAGCTGTAGAGACTCCAGAAGGGAGGAGAACCCCCTGGACCATGGGTTCACCCTGCAGGCGAGGAAGGTGTCAACCTCTGGGTGCATCTCCTTAGCTGGGATGGGGGAGAGGAGCTCCCCAAGACAGTGTGAATGGTTCTCCTCTGCTCATGAATGAGTCCTCCTTTTACAAGGGAGGAAGGGGGAGGAGGAGGAGGAATGTTGCTTTCAGAATTAGCAGAATAGGAGCTTTCCTTCCTGGATTTCCTGGTCAATGCCCGAAGTCCAGCTTAAACGTAGAGATGCCGTCACATGAGGAAACATCCCCCTCTCTATCTTCTTTCTCCTAAGCTGGGATTGGCCGCTCTTTCTTAGTCCTCTAGTCCATTGCTGTTGTCTTAGTGGGTTACGGTATAATTGATCTCACGTGACACTGCAGAGATAAGCACAGAAAGTACAGACTGGCCACGTTTGCACTTGCACTGTGCTATAGTACAAGCCATGTAGCATATCTCAATGTGCCATTGAATCCCATTGGCTCCCCCGCCTTGTACATCTGCATCCATGTGACTGGGATAGAGGTATACACACCATTCCTCAGATGGAGGCAAGAAAAAGTTAGCCACTGCTGAGCTCTGTGCTAGGCTGCTAAGCTCCAGGGTGAGCATCGCAAGGAAGGACTTTAGATCATATTCTCTCTGCTGAGATCCTGTGGTCTAGAGAGAAATACAGAGGTTGAAATGCAGTGGAGTCAGGAATAGGGTGTGGGTGCCGGATCAGACATCTCTGGGCCTCAGAGCATCCACATGGGTAGGATCTATCTGGTACATGGAGCACTGCATGTGCTAGACAGTGCCCAGTGGGTGGGCTGTAAAGCTGCATCATGCAGAAAAGCCCTGTTGCTTCCTAGTGAACTGCTGAAAACTGCCAGGGCTTTTGGTATTTGTTCCTTTTCCAGAATGAATTGCCTGCCTGGGGATCCAGCCATTCTTGTGGGCACTTCATGCATTATTGGTCCAACCTCCAATACCCAAGTCCAGTGTCTGATGCTGTTCCTTGCCAAGTGTGATTATATTTCCTGTCCATGACCTTCCAGTTTCTATGAAAATTGTTTTAAATGTAGGTGTAATGCGTCTGCCTGGGGTCCCCTCCTTCAGCACTAACTTTGTGACCTTGGGCTAGTCATTTGTCCTATGGCCTTGAGACCATAGAAGTGAGGGCCATAAATGACTTGCTTGCTGATAAATTCTACTTACTTAGCACTGAACTAGTCATATAAATATATTCCATAGAGTTGGGGTTTGTGTAGTGGATAATATTGTCATCTTGACAAGACCTGGACTTGCTGTGAAGACAAAGCTCTGATATGCCTGTGAAGGGGTTTCTAGGTAGGGTTGAAGGGGTGGGAAGACACACTCTAACAATGCACAGCATTATTCCGTGGACTGGGGAAAGAGAGGGTAAGCAAAGGGTCAGCATTCATCTTTCTCTGCTTTCTAGAACGCTGATATGATGCAACCAGCTGCCTCACACTCCTGTCATCACGTCTTCCCTACTGTGAAGGACTGTACTGTCAAACTGTGAATCAGAATGAGCCCTCCCTTCCTTAAGTTACTCTTGTAGGTATATTGTAACAATGAAGGAAGTAACTGATACAGTTTGGCAGTAAAATGCTATTTTGGAGCACTTGCTCAAAGTGCTTGTTTATTGTGAAAGACTTGCACTCAAAATGGAGTTGGCTCAGTGAAAATACCTCCTAATCTTTCTAACGGTGTTTGGTCTTTTTTCTTTTTCTCTATTAGGAATACTCTCATACACCAGAGGTTGTTCAGATGTTCTTAAATTCTGCTGGAAGGAGAGACTCATGCTGAGAGAAACAGAGGCATTCTGATTGGTCGGCTTGCTTGGGTAATTACTGGTTGTCTCAGTCACTGTTCTGTTGCTAGGAAGAGACACCATGACCAAAGCAACTACCATAAGAGAACGTATTTAACTGGAGGCCTTGCTTTCAACTTCAGAGGTGTAGTCCATTAGGATCATGGCAGGGAGCATGGTGCCATGTAGGCAGACGCTGAAGCGGTAGCTGAGAACTACATCCTGATCAATAATCAGCCAGGGCGGGGAAACTCTAGGCTTGACATGGGCTTTCAAAAGCTCAAAGCCCACCCCCGAGTAGCACCATTCTTCCAACAGGGCCATACCTCCTAATCCTTCTAAAGCAATGAAAGAGTTTCTTGAGTTTCTTTCCTTGGTGATTAAGCATTCAAATATATGAGCCTATGGGGGCCAATCTTATTCAAATCAGATGCTGTGGTGGCCAGAGAGCCAATTCTATGAACTGGGAGTCAAGAACCCTGTTCTGTTTTCAGGAAGCACCAGTAGTAGTGTGAGCTGAAGCAGGCCAAGTCATGGGCTGTGGGGCCCTTCTCACTGTCCCCTCTCCAGGATTCTCACTCAGGGTCCCCAAAGCCTGAAGTAGCAGTTTTCTCCTGAGTAGTTCTGTAGCAGGTCCACAGCTGTGCTCTCCACAGACGTGAGTGTACCTCTCTCCTAGCAGTGAAACCTTGGCCAAGGCCAGTCACATTTTGTATCACTTAATATGAAAGAAAAGATGTCCATGTCACAACTGGAACAGGAACTGTCAGCTGCCACCCAGAGTAGGAGGTCTCAGAGCAAGCACTGAGGGTTAGAAGCCCCAGAGACTGGTCTCTCAAGGCTGTGTGACTCAAAGAAGCCATTTAGCGCTTCAGAACATCACCTTTGGGAGAGTTAGTAAGGCGGTTACAGAGAGTGTTTCCTTATTAAAGAATTGTGGGGGCTGAGTGCCTGGAGAGTGGCTCTGGAGTTAAGAGGGCTTAACTGGTTATATGAAGTACCCAGGCTCACTTCTCAGCACCGACATACGACCTCAGTTCCAGGGGATCCAGCACACGTCTAGCTTTCATGGGCACCAGGCATACATGTGGTGCACTTATGTAAACATAAGCAAAACACTCATGCACAGAAAAATAAGTAAATTTTTAAAATTATATATATAGACATAGATAGATAGATAGATAGATAGATAGATAGATAGAGCGAGCCAGGCATGGTAACACACGCCTTCAATCCCAGCACTTGAGAGGTAGAGGCAGGGGATTCTGTGAGTTTGAGGTCAGCCTGGTCTACATAGCAAAGTCCAGGTCATCTGGGGCTACCTAATAAGACCCTGACTTTTAAAAAATTAAATCCTAAGTATTTCTTTACACCTTGTTGTGACACTCTTTTTTCAAAAAGAAACTGGCGGAACAACACTGTCCTGTGTAGATGTTTATTGAAGCAATTCATCTAAAACACCAAGATTATCTCCATTCACTCAGAGACTTTGGATGCAGAGGTGTTTATTATTTTCTTCCACGAATTGGCTGGAACTATAGATTTATTCTTTAGAGAAATGTTCTTGTGCATTTATGCATAACATCTCCTTTATAATATCTGTGATGTTTTGATGTCCAGAAATCCATCAGTCTGAGGTTTTAAATATTTAGAAAAATCAGTGAACGTCAGGACATCTCAGAAGCCAGTTGGTAGAAGCCTCTGTCTGTCAGCAGGGGTGTGGTTCAGCTCTATCAGAACTCACACTCTCTGTCCTCATCTTTACCCTCGTACCTCAGCCACCACAGTTTGTATGGACTCCTTGGCTGTGGCCAGTGAATATGGGAATAAACACAAACGAGGAGCAGCTGGGAACAGGTGGCCACTGTCTGGTGATACATTAGAGCTAACTTTCGGCTAGTCTCTGCTAACAGGTGCTGCTGAGTCCTTGTCAAGCCTGGCTTCCAGATCGCAGAACAATGCTCCTCCCTCCCTCTGCTGTGATGTAGCACTGGGCCACCTGTGGAGCACACATCTGCAGGGTTACCCTTCGGGAGAAAGGCTGCCTCCTAGGAGAGAATACAGGCTGATAGCCGGGCCACCAGCCACTTCAAAACATCAGAAAAGGCAAGTTGTAGGGACTCACACAGTGACTATCCCAGGCAGTAGCAGTAATTCTGTTCAGTCCCCACACTGGAAATGGCCCCCATCAGCTTCTGGAATTTGGGACCCAGAATATCCGCCTCCAACTCTCTGGTGTCCCAGTAGTATGGATTGAACCTGATAAGTAAGAAGCTTTAAGGCAGTATTCTCCAAACCTGTGGGTCATGACCCTCTTGGAGCTGTACATTTGATCTCCTGCATATCATTTATGTTACAGTAGCAAAGTTACAGCTCGGACGTAGCAGTGACGGTAATCCTACAGTGGGGTCAAGGGTCGCAGCGTGAGGAAGGTTGAGAACCGCCGCTTTAAGGGAGCATTCTCAACGGATGGAGCTGTACACAGTCCTTAGTCTACGTCTTCTAACTATTCCATACAGTTTACTTTTTGTTTTGCCAATGGAGCAAATACAAGTATTTAGAATCTTGACCCAGTCACTGGGCTGTAACAGCTAAAATGCCCTTCATGTTTCCTTTCAGAGTCTCCCCGCTACCCCAAGAAGTGGGTCACAGGTACGCATGCTGTCTTCTAATAAAACCTGACACTACCGACTGGGCTAGCTAAAGGCCTAAGTGAGACTTTGGAGAGAGTTTCCCTCCTGGGAAAGCGCCTGTCCATGTCACTTAGAAGCCTGACAGTTCAAAGACAGCAGGTTCCAGCTGGCATCCCAGCCCGGCTGTCTGGCTCAGACAAATGGCTTCATTGCCCCGGCCACAGCCACCCATGAGGGTCTGAGAGACCACATCTTGTGTTCCAGGAAGTTTGTGCAGGATCTTTGTAACAACTCTTCTCTATGAAGGCAGGGGTGAGGCAAGGACAGGCCAGGTAAATTAACTTGCTTTGACCTTCTCCTTCCATCTGGGATTTTTTTTTTCTCAAGTATGGCTCAGAATGAGCACTGTCTCCTCCTAGTGGCCAATTACCATTTAAAAGAAAAAAATGCAGCGCTTTACCCAAAGGGCACTTGACTGCCTAGAATGTCGTCATTAGCTGTGTGTGACTCTCTGTTACCTTAAGTGTGGCTAGTCCAAGTCGAGCTTGTGCCATGAAGGTAAAACGTGTTGCTTTTTTTTTTTTGTTTTGTTTTTTTGGTTTTTGAGACAGGGTTTCTCTGTGTAGCCCTGGCTGTCCTGGAACTCACTCTGTAGACCAGGCTGGCATCGAACTCAGAAATTCCCCTGCCTCTGCCTCCCGAGTGCTGGGATTAAAGGCGTGTGCCACCACTGCCCGGCTTAATGTGTTGCATTTTAAAGGCCTAGTATTAAAAATAACTATAACTATTTACTCTATAATTTTATATCAATTACAAGACTAATGGGTTTTGTTGTTGTTTGGGCTACATTAGTTAAACTGATTTCACCTGTCTTCCCTCACTTTGTATGTGTGTAGGTTGGTGGAAATGTGCACGTGTGCACACATACATGTGTGCATGTATATGTGTGTGTGTGCTGATGTTCTCACCGTCGCGGGCACATGTGGAGGCCAGAGGCTGGTATGGGCATGTCTCCCTCCTCACTCATTTCCCCATCTTATTTTGTGAGACTGGGTTTTCCTTTGAACTTGGAAGCTCCTGTTTTGGCCAGCCTGGCTGTCTGCTGAGTCTCCTGGATCCACCTTCTCTGACCCCAGCACTGAGATCACAGGCACATGATGACACGTCCAGCTTTTTTGTCTTTGACATGGGTGCTGGGGAGCTGAGCTGAGGTCTTCACACCTGCATCTTAACCGCTGACCCATCTCCTCGAGCCCCCTCCTCTTATTTCTTAAACATGACTCCTAGAACACATAAAATGCATGCGGCTCACATGTGCAGCCCCTGCAGTGTTTCTAAGGAACAACACAGCTCAGCTAGTATAAATGGGATTTCACACATCCGTGAACACACACATCTAGAATTATTTCCACATCAGGATTAAGGTGAGAAGGTCCAGATTTTGCTTATGTTAATTCTTCGTGGGGCTCAGGAATTCCTAGCAAGTCCCGCAGCCACTTCAAGCCCTGCAGCTTTACGCCCCTCCCCACGTGTTCGACTCAGAGTCTCTGTGTGATAGAATGGCGTTGCCAAAACCCTCAAAGCGGAGCTCACCCTCTCTGTTGAATGCAGCAAAAATGAGCACAGGCCTGGAAAAGGGTTGGCTCTTTGTGGGAAGATGGAGGCAGATGGGTTTCCACCTCACGTGCTTCTAGCCGAAGCTGCACACCACAGTCTAGCAGCTTACTCAGTCTCCACCACACTGGAGCATACCCTTAAATGGCTAGATGTTAATGTATATTTATAAACATAGTAGGTTATAATTGAAATGCAATAAACTGCCAGCACTTAAAACCCCTAACCTTCTAGTACACTTCTATGATTATACATGGCTATCATCAAGACTCTTGCACCCAAACAGCCTATGTTATGGGTCTAGGACTTTAATATACCCTTGTTCACTTACAACTGACACTTATACAGAAGGTTTTTTTTAAAGCCCACCACTCTTCCACGTGCTTCTTTATATCAAAATCTTACAACAGTGCCTGGAAATGTTTGTTCTCTCAGCAAACCCATTTTACACTTGAGGAAACAGTTTCAATGGCTCACTGCTTCAGAGAACCAGAGAGGCAGGATCCAAACCCTGGCAAAGGGGTGAGGGCCTCAGGAGTGATGTGATAGTCTCCTCTGCACACAGATGCCCAGGGAAGAGCTAGCCTGACATCAGCGAACCTGCTGGCAGTGTAACAGGGCCTCAGACCTTAGCATAACTGGCTTCATGCTGGAACTGCCATTCAGGCTGTAAAGCTAGGAACATAGAGAGCCCCACCT
>JADRCH010011373.1:0-34663 GCA_019843965.1 Rhynchomys soricoides
CAATGAACAACTGAAGGGAGGAACAATTTATCTTAGCTCATGGCTTCGGAGAGTTTACTCCACAGTTAACTGGCTCCATTGCTGTGAAGCCCAAGCGAAGGAAGAACAACATGGCAGGGAGTTTATGGTGGAGCCAGGAAGCAAAAAAGTAAGGAAGAGGCTTTATTGGGGGAAATATTAAAATATGACTATCTCTATTCCATGCTATGCTGCGCACCGGCAGGCCACATGTAACCAGCAGGGTGTTCTCATCTCCCAGACTCTGGCCTGAAGTTCCCAAAACACTCACTAAGTTCCCTTGGCCGGCCACTGCCACGCCAGCCCCATGCAATGACTGCCCACCTCACCTCGTGGTTAGCTGTCACAATACCTAGTAACCCAGTAAAATCAAAACTCTAGAAGCTTAAACTCTAGAAGATTTGTATATCAATAAATTCTCAATTCACAAGATGCCCACACAATAATTTCAGGGCCAATTGATAGTGATACAAGCTGCCCATCTAGATTAGACAAGTTACCCCAATTCTTCTATCCCTATATCATATTATAGCTACCCGTGGCTATTTAAAGCCATGCTGAATCTGAATCTTCCTGTTCTTCCTCCATCTTGCTTCCTTCTCCTCCTCCTCCTCCTAAGTTGCTCCCCATCTCTGCAACTCTTAGCTCCGCCACCTTTTCCCTGTCCAATCACAGGCTTCTTGTTGTATTAGTATTTAATTAATTGGACAGGGAAAGTTCTGCTACATATCACACTTTCTGTTCAAATTAAAAAAAAAACCTTTTCTCTCAAATATAAATTGAGCACAACTATTACCATCCTCTCAAATCTGTTCTCTCAGTGTAAATAGCCTGGGTTGGCTATGAGACTGTACGTAGTCTTTCAACCCCGTCAGAAATCTGAGAATGACCAACATTAACTGAAGATACAGGAAACCCAACACGGCTTCCACAACTAAGACAAGTTGCAGAGACAGCTGCCTGCCCATACAGCCCAGTCAGTCAGGAAGGTGGAGCATCTGTCTTCAGCCTTCTGGCCCAGGACCACCTGACAGACCTTTGAGAAACAGGAATTACTAAGGACGAGCCTATTCTGTCTCAGCAGAACTAAGCTGTCCTAACCTGTAAATTGTGTCCTTTCAAGAACAGTACAGGTCTGCAGGAGAGAAGCAATTTCTGCCCAGTGGCAACCTAGCCACAATGTACAGCCTCACCTGGAGGTAAGATGCTCTGCTGCTTCTTTGAATCCATGAATGGGGAGCTGCTAGGAGCGGATTTGTCTCAACCACAAGTGAATAAATAACATTAAATGTCATGTCTGTGGATTTCTGACGTTTTTGTAAACCAACTATCTCTGTAAAGTAATCTGAACTGTTGTCTGTTAATGACTCTCAGCTATTTCTAATTAAATATCTTGAAAACACCCGAACAATAAACTCAGAGCCATGAATTTGTTATCTGGCCCTTAATTCACAGGTTTAATCATCTCAGATCAGTTTATAGAAGGACTGGGTCTAAGCCCTGTACTTTAAAAAAAAAAAATTATCAATAGAAGAAATTTAACCAATGAAAACCTTGATTTTGTATCAATATAAATTCTATACCAAAATAAGAAATTATTAATTCAACTTAGTAGCTATTGTAAAGATTTCTACCAAATGAGATCATGGCTATACAATCAGTTCTAGCTATTTCCTCTCTGTTCCAATTATGACCATTTCTAAATTCCTTAGAAAGACAACCTTAGAATAACCACCTCCAGCCCCAAAGCTCGGGGAACTGGGACGACGACTTTTCATAACTTCTTCAAGCTGAATATGCGCATTGAGATATTTTTCAGGGGGGAAGGGTAGGGAAAATGGGGGAGTTGGTTGGCCTTAAGAAGGCCACACCAACAATTGTTAAAGGCTCTGATGACTGTATCCTGACTGGATCTAGCTGAAAGACATCAGGAGTTCAAGCAGGTCAGTTCAGCATGTCTGACAATGAGACTCACCAAGGCTGTATATTCCGTAATATACAAATCTCAAAACAAAATTTTAGTATCATCAAGATAACCTTTTTTGTTTGATTCTCTGGAATCTAGTTCTCTGGGAGGGGGGTCTCCCTCTATCAAATCTGATCCATATTACTCTGGAAGGTTTACAGACTCTGATCACCTTTTCTAAAAATGAAAAGACATAACCCTTCTCCCACCAAATCCTTGAGCCAGTAACAAGAAAAACCTTTTATATTGACCTCTCTCCCAGAGGAATAATATAACCACAAAACGCACAATCACACCCATTTTGACAATTAAAACAATCCAAAACAAATGAAGTAAACTAAAATACTGTATGTGCCCATTCTTAGACCTTTTCTACTTTGCCATGCAGGATAATAACCCAAGATTCCTGCGGAGCCCATGTTAGACAGAATTTGAGTATCCTGTGAGGCATATTAGAGCAATATATCTTTATACCATCTTTAAAACAATTAATTCAAACTTTCATTATTATCTGTCTATAGGAAGCAGGTAGTCTTTACTTCTTAAGCTCTCTGCCTAGAGTAGCCATCTTGTTATACCATCTGTCTGTTCGGCTCCTTGCCTGGAGCCACAGACACTTATTTTATTAATACCTGTTATAATATCTATCAGTTGAGCTCTCTACTTGGAGCCACAGACATTATGAATTAATACCTGATCATAGCAGGTAATTATCACTGTTCTCTCTACTTGGAGTTAGTGACTAATTTTCCCTATCCTAGTTCCTAACCGCTGGCAAAATTCCCCACGTGATTCAGACAAAATCTGTATATAAATCTTTTCTAAAAGCAAATAATCCCAATCTTATAAATTCACAGTTCGATCAATCTCTGCCCTAAGAAGTAAGTAACTTCCATCCTCCTTCTCCAGACTCAGAGCAGCCTGCAGTCCCCACAGCAGGGGACCTCAGAGCCTGCTTTCTTTGTTTCAATTCCTGGACTTATGTCTATGTGACTCGTCTCAGTGCTACCCCAGCTATTCACTTAAAAAAATAAAACTCTAACTCTCAGGCTAATAATCTTACATTTCTAGTGGATTCTTGCCCAACACATTGGTTTGATACACTTCAAGGTCTCTAATGACTGCTCCACCATCCTAACTCCAATCCCCTTCCAATGGTGCCTTCCGATCACAGTCCATCAGTGCATTAATCCATTGCTTAGCTGGGAATCTTCATGAGCTGGTCTCTTCCACAAAGCCTCACTGCTGATCTTGGCACTGAGACTATGCCCTCAAGGCATGGGCCTTGGTTTCAGGGGGTGGGGCTTCATATGCAAATCACAAGAGCAGTAGACAGTTTAGGAGACCTAGGCAAAACTTCATTGAAAATATGATTTGGCCTGTGGGTCCTGGGCTTCAGGACAACAGGAACTAGAAAGAGGAGCACCCAAAGGAGCTCTTCAAGAAGAAGCCTCTTGAAAAATCTGTGATCATTCACTGGAGCAGAGGAGGAAGCTATGAGGCATTTCACCTGAAGTCCACCAGAAGAGGGGAGGGGTGGGGGGCAGGTGGGAGAGAAGGAGAAAGAGGACGCCAGATGACATGGCTAATGTAAATGTTCTCTTTCAACAAGGTTGAATTCAGCCAGGATGGACCCTGTAACTTCCCCCTCTTCAGCTCGGCTTTCTTTGGTCTCTGCTTTTCCCTCTAAAGAGAGAAAAATGATAAAACCAGAGAAGAGTCAGGACTTTCTTTCTTTAACCTTATAACCCTATCTCACCCTCACCAATACACACAATTCAGATCAATTACTCATTGAAGAGGATGAAGATAGCTCAGTAGTTAAGAACAGAGGATCTAGGTTTAAATTTCAGCACACGCATAGCAACTTACAACCATCTATAACTAACTCCATTTGCAGGGTATCTGGCATCTTCTTCTGGTCTCCACAGGGACCATGCATGCAAGTGATGCACAGACATACACGTGGGCAAAATACCTATACCCATAAAATAAATTTTAAAAAATAATAAAATAAAATGATGTGTTTTTACACTTTTAATAACTTGTTTGGTAGGTTTCGTTTGGGACATAGCTTCATGCTGTAGCCCAGGATAACCTAGAACTCACTGTGCCACCCAGCCTGGTCTCAAGTTCATGACAATGCTCCTGCCTCATCCTCTCAAGCACTGGAATTATAAGCATTAGCTACTACCCCTGGCTTAATAAGTATATTTAAAGGGCCTCTTAGAAGGGTACACTTAGAGGGAAGACACTGTGAAACCTCTTTCTTCTATTTCTGACCATTTTAGTCTTTTTAGCATCTGCCTGCAGTGATATGTCATGTTTTAGCATTCATGCCTGCAGTGATATGTCATGATGAAAATACTCCTTCCATTCAAAGAGACTGGAACTTTTACTGGACCACTCAGCGAGAGTCAGTAATACACAAGTAGGTCACATGAGATTTAAGACAGTTCTAAATGTGTGTGTACTCAGCCTGCTTTGTTTAACCTTCCTTTAAGGGAACAATGAAACGACCGACCCTTACTCACCTTGGATTTCCCATGTAAACAACTTTTACCATCTAAATTAATGCGTAGCTGTAATCTTAAATTATGTACTCTTCCATGCCCCTGACCCAGAACAATGCCATGTGCGTTCCAGTAGTTGCTTGCTGAAGGCAACAAAAATAGAGGTTAAAACCCATTTTCATTAAATGATTAAATACCATAAACACTTGCCAGGAACCTGCCTGGCCTGGAATGGGCTTGAAGTGGAACACAGTGTCAGATGTTGCTTTAAAGACTGATGGTCTCTGGCCTTCTACCTCTCTAACTATGCTTAATGCTTGCGATAACTTCTAAAAGATTCTAAAAACTTCCTTGCTTATTCTTTGGTTAAAAAATGCTGGCTTCTTTTCTCTTTAACTCTGTGCTTTATTAAACATTATGCTTAAATAAGTGCTAGGGAAACTTGACTTTTACTGTTCTGTACTTCAATAAGTGCTAAAAACTCAACCTTGTATTACTTGTGCTTTAATAAGCACTACTATCTGGCAATTAACACACACTGTTTAGCAGCAGGGAATTAGGTGAAAGGATTTATTGCTAGTGCTCTTTTTTCTGGCCAGGCAGCCAGAAGCCCTACACTGGCCTGGCTAGTTTACTCTTTGTGAACCAGAGAGGAAGGAATTGAAAAGAATTAAGATGCTTTGTACAGGCAAATATGCACAGACACACATACACTCAAACATTCATACACCCATACTCTGGCCGGGAACCGTCTGTCACAATCAACTCCACAAGTATTCATGCATGCTTACACATATACACTTATACCTACACACATACATATAGACAGACAGACATACACATTTGGATGAAGGGATGGATGGATGGATGGATGGATGGGACAAAACTCCCAAGCCAAACAATTCAACCAACAACTTTATTTCTTTTCTCTGGACTTTTATACCAGCTAAACAAAAAGTTATTTAGGAAATTACCTCAGAGATAAAATGTTACACAGAATAGGAGTTATAGAAGGATGTTGATATTAAGTTCAATGCAGTGTTTCATTATAATATGCTTGTTAAAAATTCAAAGTGGGCCAGCAACAGGAGGACTCCAGACGCAGAGACTGAGGAACAGCCAGGAGAGCTGACACTGCACCACAACTCTCCAAACCCAAATTCCTCTCAGAGAGAACTGGTCTTCAAGGAGTATTGATACCAAGGCTTGCAGGAAAGAAAAGCCACAGTCAGAGAAAGGCCAGCTAACACCAGAGATAACCAGATGGCGAAAGGCAAGGGCAAGAACACAAGGAACAGAAACCAAGACTACTTGGCTTCACCAAAACCCAGCTCTCCCACCACAGCCAGCCCTGGATACCACAACACACCAGGAAGAAAGACTCAGACTTAAAATCACATATCAAGAGGATGATAGAAGATTTTAAGAAGGAAATAAATAACTCCCTTAAAGAAATACAAGAGAACACAGTTAAACAACTGGAAACCCTTAAAGAGGACACACAAAAATCCCTTAAAGAATCACAGGAAAACACAATCAAACAAATGAACAAAACCATTCAGGAATTTAAAACAAAAATAAAGAACTAACAAAGTGAGACAAACCTGGAGATAGAGAACATAGGAAAGAAATCAGGAGTGATAGATGCAAGCATCACCAACAGAATACAAGAGATGGAAGAGAGAATCTCAGGTGCGGAAAATACCATAGAAAAGATGGACACAACAGTCAAAGAAAACACAAAATGCAAAAAACCCCTAACCCAAAACATCCAAGATATCCAGGATACAATGAAAAGACAGAACCTGAGGATAATACGTATAGAAGAGAGTGAAGACTCCCAACTTAAAGGACCAGTAAATATCTTCAACAAAATTATAGAAGAAAACTTCCCTAACTTAAAGAAAGAAATGAACATAAATATACAAGAAGCCTACAGAACACCAAATAGACTGGATAAGAAAAGAAATTCCTCCCGTCACATTATAGTCAAAACACCAAATACACAAAACAAGGAAAGAATATTAAAAGCAGTAAGGGAAAAGGGGCAAGTAACATATAAAGGCAGACCTAACAGTATTACACCAGACTTCTCACCAGAGACTATGAAAGCTAGAAGATCCTGGGCAGATCTCATACAGACTCTAAGAGAACACAAATGCCAACCCAGGCTGCTATACCCAGCAAAACTCTCAATAATTATAGATGGTGAAACCAAAATATTCTATGACAAATCCAAATTTGCACAGTACATTTCCACAAACCCAGCCCAACAAAGAATAATACATGGGAAACACCAACTCAAGGAGGAAAACTACACTCAAGAAAAAGCAAGAAAGTAATCTTTCAACAACTCAAAAGAAAATAGACACACAAACATATAAACAACATCGAAAATAACAGGAAACAGCAATCACTATTCTTTAATATCTCTTAACATCAATAGTCTCAATTCCCCAATAAAAAGACATAGACTGACAGACTGGATCCATAAACAGGACCCAGCATTTTGCTGCATCCAGGAAAAGCACCTCTGTGTTAAAGACAAACACTACCTCAGAGTAAAGGGCTGGAAAACAATTTTCCAGGCAAATGGCCCCAAGAAACAGGCTGGAGTAGCCATTCTAATATCAGATAAAATTGACTTCCAACCAAAAGTCACCAAAAGAGACAAGAAAGGACACTTCATATTCATCAAAGGAAAAATCTACCAAGAAGAACTCTCAATTCATAACATCTATGCCCCAAATGCAAGAGCTCCCACATTCATAAAAGAAACTCTACTAAAGCTCAAAGCACACATTGCACCTCACACAATAATAGTGGGAGACTTCAACACCCCACTATCAACAATGGACAGATCATGGAAACATAAACTAAACAGAGACACAGTGAAACTAACAGATGCTATGAACCAAATGGGTTTAACAGATATCTATAGAACATTTGATCCTACATCAAAAGAATATACCTTCTTCTCAGCACCTCATGGTACCTTCGCCAAAATTGATCATATAATTGGTCACAAAACAAACCTCAACAGACATAAGAAGATTGAAATAATCCCATGCCTCCTATCAGATCACTACAGAATAAGGCTGGTCTTCAATGGCAACAACAACAGAAAGTACACATACACATGGAAGCTGAACAATGCTCTACTCAGTGATAACTTAGTCAAGGAAGAAATAAGGAAAGAAATTAAAGACTTCCTAGAATTTAATGAAAACTAAAGTACAACATATCCAAATGTATGGGACACAATGAAAGCAGTGTTAAGAGGAAAACTCATAGCTCTGAATGCCTCCAAAAAGAAACGGGAGAGAGCATATACTAGCAGATTAACAGCACACCTGAAAGTTCTAGAACAAAAAGAAGCTAATACACCCAAGAGGAGTAGAAGGCAGGAAATAATCAAATTAAGGGCTGAAATCAAACAAGTGGAAACTAAAAGAACTATACAAAGAATCAACAAAACCAGGAGCTGGTTCTTAGAGAAAATCAACAAGATAGATAAACGCTTAGACAGACTAACCAGAGGACACAGAGACAGTATCCACAATAACAAAAACAGAAATGAAAATCAACAAAATTAGAAATGAAAAGGGAGATATAACAACAGATTCTGAGGAAATTTAAAAATAATCATCAGATCCTACTACAAAAGCTTATACAAAACAAAATTGGAAAATCTGGAGGAAATGGACAAGTTTCTAGACACATACCAATTACCAAAGTTAGGTCAGGATCAGATAAACCATCTAAACAGTCCCATAACCCCTAAAGATATAGAAGCAGTCATTAAAAGTCTCCCAACCAAAAAAAGCCCAGGACCAGATGGGTTCAGTGCAGAATTCTATCAGACCTTCAAAGAAGACCTAATACCAATACTCTTCAAGCTATTCCACAAAATAGAAACGGAAGGAACACTACCCAATTCATTCTATGAGGCCACAGTTACACTGATACCAAAGCCCCACAAAGACCCAACAATAAAAGAAAACTTCAGACCAATTTCCCTTATGAATATCGATGCAAAAATACTCAATAAAATTCTTGCAAACCCAATCCAAGAACACATCACAATGATCATTCACCATGATCAAGTAGGCTTCATCCCAGGGATGCAGGGATGGTTCAATACCCGGAAATCCATCAATGTAATCCACTACATAAACAAACTCAAAGAAAAAACCACACAGTCATTTCGTTAGAAGCTGAAACAGCATTTGACAAAGTTCAACATCCTTTCATGATAAAAGTCTTGGAAAGATCAGGAATTCAAGGAGCATACCTAAACATAGTAAAAGCAATATACAGCAAACCAGTGGCCAACATCAAACTAAATGGAGAGAAACTCGAAGCAATCCCACTAAAATCAGGGCCTAGACAAGGCTGCCCTCTCTCTCCCTATCTGTTCAATATAGTACTTGAAGTTCTAGCTAAAGAAATCAGACAACAAAAGGAGGTCAAAGGGATACAAATTGGAAAGGAAGAAATCAAAATATCACTATTTGCAGATGATATGATGGTATACTTAAGTGACCCGTAAAACTCCACCAGAGATCTGCTATAGCTGATTAACAACTTCAGCAAAGTGGCTGGATACCAAATTAACTCAAGCAAATCAGTAGCTTTCCTATACTCGAAGGATAAACAGGCTGAGAAACAAATTAGGGAAATGACACCCTTCACAATTGTCACAAACAATATAAAATATCTTGGTATGACTCTAACCAAACAAGTGAAAGATCTATATGACAAGAACTTCAAGTCTCTGAAGAGAGAAATCGAAGACCTCAGAAGATGGAAAGATCTCCCATGCTCATGGATTGGCAGGATTAACATAGTTAAAATGGCCATCCAGCTGAAAGCAATCTACAGCTTCAGTGCAATCCCTATCAAAATCCCAACTCAATTCGTCATAGACCTAGAAAGAGCAATTCTCAAATTCATATGGAATAACAAAAAATGCAGGATAGCAAAAACTATTCTCAACAATAAAAAGACTTCTGGGGGAATCAGCCTCCCTGACCTCAAGCTGTACTACAGAGCAGTAGTGATAAAAACTGCATGATATTGGTACAGTGACAGGCAGGTAGATCAATGGAATAGAATTGAAGACCCATAAATGAACCCACACTCTTATGGTCACTTGATCTTTGACAAAGGAGCTAAAACCATCCAGTGGAAAAAAGACAGCATCTTCAACAAATGGTGCCGGTTCAACTGGCGGTCTACATGTAGAAGATTGCGAATTGATCCATTCCTATCTCCCTGTACAAAGCTCAAGTCCAAGTGGATCAAGGACCTTCACATAAAACCAGGTACACTGAATCTAATAGAAGAAAAAGTGGGGAAAAGTCTCAAACTCATGGGCACAGGGGGAAAGTTCCTGAACAGAGCACCAATGGCTTGTGCTCTAAGATCAAGAATCGACAGATGGGACCTCATAAAATTACAAAGCTTCTGTAAGGCAAAGGACACTGTCAATAGGACAAAATGGCAACCAACAGATTGGGAAAAGATCTTTACCAATCCTACATCCAATAGAGGGCTAATAGCCAATGTATACAAAGAACTCAAGAAGCTAAACTCCAGATATCCAAATAACCCTATCAAATAATAGAGAAGAGAGTTAAACAGAGAATTTTCAACTGAGGAAACTCGTAGGGTTGAAAAGCACCTAAAGAAATGCTCAACATCCTTAGTCATCAGGGAAATGCCAATCAAAACAACCCTGAGATTTCACCTCACATCAGTCAGAATGGCTAAGATCAAAAACTCAAACTCAGGTGACAGCAGATATTGGTGAGGATGTGGAGAAAGAGGAACACTCCTCCATTGCTGGTGGGAATGCAAGCTGATACAATCTCTCTGGAAATCAGTTTGGCAGACCCTCAGAAAAATGAACATAATACTACCTGAGGACCCAGCTATTCCACTCCTGGGCATATACCCAAAAGATGCTCCAGTATGTAATAAAGACACATGTTCCACTATGTTCATAGCAGCCATATTTATAATAGCCAGAAGCTGGAAACAACCCAGATGTCCCTCCACAGAGGAATGGATACAGAAAATGTGGTACATTTACACAATGGAATACTACTCAGATATTAAAAACAATGACTTCATGAAATTCGTAGACAAATGGATGGAACTTAAAAATATCATTCTGAGGGAGGTAACACAGTCACAAAAGAATGAACATGGTATATACTCACTGTTAAGTGGTTATTAGCCCAAAAGTTCAAAATACCCAAGAGTCACTTCACAGCAACAGTAGGGCTGAGTGGGAGGTCCCAGATGGAGGACTTGGAGAAGGGACTGAAGGAGCTGAGGGAGTTTGCATCCCCAGGGAGGCAGCAACAGTGGCAACTGTCCTCACCCCCCCTCCCCCAATACTCCTGGAGACTGATTCACCAACCAGAGAATACACAAGAAGGGACCCTTGGTGCTGGCCACATATGTGGCAGAGGAGGGTCTTGTTAGCCATCAGGGGGAGGAGAGGCTCTTGGACCTGAGGGTGCTAGATCCCCCAGTATAGGAGAATGCCAAGGAAGGAAGACTAGAGTGGGTGGGTGGGAAAATATCGCCATTGTGGCAGGGGGAGGGGGAGGAAATAGGGAGGTTCCAAAGGGGAGATCTGGGAAGGGGGAAACATTTGAAATGTAAATAAAGTAGAAAAAAATTAAAAAATAAAAAATAAAGAAAAAAAACAACTTTAAAAAAACAAGA
This sequence comes from Rhynchomys soricoides, assembly GCA_019843965.1. Lineage (NCBI taxonomy): Eukaryota > Metazoa > Chordata > Mammalia > Rodentia > Muridae > Rhynchomys > Rhynchomys soricoides. The sequence goes on from JADRCH010011373.1 coordinate 11,239, forward strand.
AATTCCCAACATATCCCGTTCCCCACTAATCATTCTTTTAGCAAATGACAGAAGTGCATTCCTATTTAACAACAATACAGTACAGTGAAGAATGTTAGAGAAAAGGCCTTTTTTCCTGCTTTCTTTGAACACATATTTGATCAAAATTATTTGTAAAGAACATCTTTCCTACTTTTTTGATATTAACAAATGCAAATTCAGTTCTCTAAAACTTGAAAACTAACAAAAGAAACCAGTTCTGTGAAATGGTATCTCATTCTTGAAAATAATTTCATTGTAGGAAAGACTAGCAACTCAAAGTTGACGTTTTAAGAGAGTATCAGATTATGTAAAGTTAAATTTGTGAAGGATGTTGCATTAGTCAGGGTTCTATAGAGTCACAGAACTTAGGGGTAGTCTCTACATAGTAAAGGAATTTGTTGATGACTTAGAGCCTGTAGTACAACTCCCCAACAATGGTCAGCAGCAGAATGAAAGTCCAAGGATCTAACAGTTGCTCATCCCCACAAGGCATGCAGGTGAAGAGCCAGTCTTCCTTCTTCCAATGTCTTTATATAGGTCTCCAGCAGAAGGTGTGGCCCAGATTAAAGGTGTGTACCACCACACCTGGATCTGGGACTTGCTTTGTCCCAGGCTGACCTTGAACTCAGAGATCTCCTTGCTTCAGTCTCCTGGGATTAAGGGCGTGTACTACTTTGCCTTTTCATGGCTACAATGTCTCAAGATCTCCATGCCAAGATCCAGGTCCGATTCTTGTGTCTTCCAGTTGTAAGATCTGGATCACAGGTGAGCCTGTGGAGCTAAAAACAACACTGCTAACTCCATTTTGTTTTCCAGACACCATATGGGCCAAACCAAGGGCCTGGGAAACTAAACTTCTGACCTGCAGGAGCAGAATGTCCCAGGGAGGTCCCCTCCCTGCCCACTGACAGGGGCCAAGCCAAGGAGGGTGCATTCCTGCCTACAGCCAATCAGCTTCTCGCTACTATGGAAACCTCCTAACCACCCACTTGTGATTACTGCCTTTAAAATGCCCCTTTCCCTGGAGCACAGGATCGCCATTTTGTGGCTGTCCAAGCTAGCTTGATTTGATTAAAGCCCTCCTGCTTGTGCATCGAGTAGACTCATGGTGGTCTTTCTGGGGGGTCTTGTGAGTCCGGCACTACAAGCCTTCTAATTCTGGATTGTAGTTCACTCCAGAAATAGTCAAGTTGACAATCAGGAATAGCTGATATGGATGTATAGAGTCTCAACACTGATCACAAACAAACTGCTTTGTTGTACCACAGAGTACTGCCTGGTTCTGAATTCAGTCCCTGATTGGTAGCTGAGTGATATTAGGGTCACACAGAGGCAGGGAATGAAGGATGTAGGGGGTTAATGATAGCCAAGACAGTTTAGCTCCAGATCTACAGCATTCCACCTCTCTATAGTCATTGAAGCTTTAACCAGTTCCTCAGCCTGGTGGACATAGTACTGCCTCCTTTCCCTGGGGGCATCAATTCACAGGAAGTGAGTGTTACTGAGTCAGGCCTCCCTTGCCTGCAGCCTCACTCCAGCTTGACTGAGTCCCTGCCGGAGCATCCTGGATTAAAGTAGTCTAAATGATGTCAGTGTAGTGAGGGTCTAGGGTTAACCGCAGATAAGACAGCTGCTGAGGGCTTGGAGGACTGCTGGGTAAGGTATTAAAGAACCCCTCCACTCAAGTCTGATGTTTTAGACAGGTTGGAAATGGCCACCATCAAATTAAGGGATAGGGAAGGAAGGTAGGCAGATCACAGACATCAATCTAGAAAATTGCAAGAGTTTCTTGGCTTAAATTCCTGTCTATACACATTATCTATATACAGAGAGGCTGAGAGTTAAATACAAGCTTCCTTTATGTTTTTGGAGAATTTGAATTGCCAGAAAAAATTCATGTCTGGCCTTTGACTAAGCATATGGTGCTGAATCAGAGCAATCAGGATGTGGCAATCGGCCATGGAAGATAATAAATAAGGCAGAACCTGGATTCAGAGCCAAGGATGGAGTGAGAAGAAGACAGCATCACCCATTGTCTCCTCTCGCCCTGTTCTGAGTGGACAAGATCTTGTCCCAGGGGATCACTGGAGAAAGAACCAGGGTTCTGAATGAATACAGGGAAAGAGAAATTAATTCCATTCTCACTGAGCCATATTAGATTATGATTGGGTCTGTGTGTGTGTTCATATATGTGTGTGTGTGTGTGTGTGTGTGTGTACTGGTGAACATTTGTATATATACTTGTGTGTGTAGGCCAGATATCAACCGTGAGTGTTGTTTGCAAGAGTCTGTCCACTGTATTTTGAAACCAGGTCTGTCATTTGCTTGGAACCCAGTAGGATCAGCTAGATGCTGGGCTGGCCAGCCAGCAAGCTGAGCCCCAGGGATCCACCTGTCTCCATCTTCCTAGTGCTGGTATTACAATCATGAGACACCATGTTCTACCACGATCCACCAAGCTCAACTCTTTTATGTGGATCCTGGGGATCAAACTCAGGACCTCAGAATGCACAGCAAGCTCTTTCCCAGTTGAGTTGTCATCCCAGCCCTGGTGTCCTTTTTGATATAGCAGTCTAGCTGAATACTGTAAGGTTTGAAACTGGGATCCTTCTTTCCCCACTAAATCTATGCTCCCAAGAGACTTGGAGAAATGGCAACCCTCTTATTCTCTCTCATAGCTTGGGTTAAAATTTAACCACTTCCTAGGTTCTGTTCCCTACCAACCCAAACCAAGCATTGCATTTATGGTTTAGGTTGTTGCTTCCAAGCCATGGAGTAACCTCTGTTTTGTCTTAAAATTTTAGTATCAGCCCGTTAAAGGCCATTAGGAGCATATTTGTAAAATAAGATTGGGTTTACCTGTACTACTGATATTAGGAGATCCTTTAAGAGCAGCCTGGGGCATCTCAGAAAGAATCTGAGCTGAGGATCTGACTGATTTAGTAAAGTATTTTCCATGAAAGATGGAGGACATCTCTTTGGGTCCCCAGCATCCATGGAAGAAGCCGAGTGCTGCAAAACCTGTAATCCTAGCACTGGGGAAGCAGAGTCAGGAAGATCCTGGGCTTTTCTTGCCAGTAGGTCTAGCCACATTTCATAAGCTCTTAGTTAAGTTGAAAGACTGTCTCAGAAAACTAGGTGGAGAAGGAGAGAGGGAGACACTTGACACCAGCATCTGGCCTCTCTATATACATATGCACACGTGCACATGCATGCTCACATGCATGCACACACACAAACACAAGACAATCTTTAGAAAAGGAATGAAGCAAGGAACCTGCTCTAGGATTTAGGGATGTCTCAGGAAGCTCTAGGTTGGGTGCAATTGGGGAATGACACCTCAGTGATTAAATTGCCCAATAGGTCCCATTTATAAGAAGTGGACACAAACATAGAGCTAACTTTGCAATTGGTAAAGAATTAATCATCATTTATTCTAGCTAGAGGACAGACGTGTTTATAGATGGCAAAATGATCTTGTGTTTACACTCTCAGTATGATCGTGCCTAATGTTGATATTCTGTGAGGTTATTTATCCCTGACAAGACATTCTGGGCCGACCATGAGCATCAGGCCAGCTTGTTACAGTAGGAACTCCTAGATCCAGCAGTCAGGCCAGTCCTAAGGTGTCAGCAGCTGCTTTGATCTTTAGAATGGTGGTCCTGTCACTTCTGCAGCCACAGGCAGTTGTCTTCTTGCTGTATGTCCATGTAAAGGTGGGAATCTGTCCTCAAAATCATTCTGCTTCAGCCCTTGTTCCTCTGAGGGTGCATGCTTAAGTGGCATCCTTGGGCCTTGGTGACAGTTGCCGGCAACCCTGTGTGCTCTGTTAGCTGTAATCTACTCCCAGATCACAGAGACTCGTACAGTTTGACCATATCAACCCTCACCTCTTCCCTGTTTCCTTCCTTTAGACAGGGATTGCTCTGTCTCTGGTGTCTGGAATGTCTTCCTTGGCTTTAAATGTTTTTACTGTCTCACACCTCATTTCCACAAAGTGATTGGTGTTAAAGGGGGAAGGCTTTAGGGTGAACTCAAGCTGCCGAGTTGACCTGGGAATAGCCCAGTTTTTCTGTACCTTTCTCTGGGTTGTGGTCTCTTAACTTATGGTAGCATTGTCAAGCCATTTTCTGTCTTCAACAGAATCCTGGATTGGAAATGTTACTTAATTTTATAAGTATTCTCAAGGATAGCTTAGGTTGTGAACATTTTTTTTTGTCTTTTAAATTTTTGCCAAGACTAAAGATGAAAAGCTGGACATGGATGTAGTTGAAACCACTTAGGAGACTTTGGTCAGAGACTAACTTGGACCCATCAGGGGGTGGAGAGAGAGAGGGGGGAATTCAGTGTAACTGCTTGGCTTTCTCAATAGTGTTTTGTCATATTTTAGCAAAGTACAGAAATAACTTGATTGATTCTGGAGTCCTGAGCTCAAACCAAATTTACTCTCTTGATCTAGGGGCCATAGTACGCCATGGGGAGTTAGGCAACCCTTTCTCTTTATTCACTGGGCCTCTAATGACCAACACCACCCCACCTCCCGACGCCATGTCCTGAAACTTGTTGAGCAGGCATACCCTTAGAAATATGTGTCTCTCCATGTTCTGTTGGAAAAGAGACTCTATGGATGGAGGAATCCTGCTGCAAGTCTCATGCTTCTACGGTCCTTATAAAGCTGCGAAAACAGAACTACAGAGCAGGCAGCACTCCTCAGGGTTTGGGGTTGCTGCAGAGGAGGCAAAATCCTGAAAGTCAGGTTGCATTCTGGGACATAAGGAAGGACCTTGGGTACAGGACTCAGGAGGGCACATTCACTCACTGTCAGCCCTACATTTTTCAGGACGCAGAGACATACAATTAAGTGCAAGGGTAATCATTTATTGAATAGTAAGAGGAAGAAATTAATGGAGAATTGTCGAAGAGAAATTTAAAGCAAGTCTTTGATTCTTGATGAGTTGTCCTGAGTAACTAGGGAAGATGCTGGAGAGACCGGGATTGCACATTTCTGTGAGACAGGATAGAAAGCAGATCACCGAAGTTGTTGCAGGATGCTGTGTGCACAGGAAGGGATGATGCTGGAATCCTGGTGAGTAAGTCAGGAAGAAAGGATACAGAAACTCATTCAGCACTTCTTGGATTGACTTCAGGATAGAGAGACAGTCTATTCTATAGAATAAAGGATGAAGAAATACATCTTCCCCTGCAGTCTAACTGACATTATTCACCAGAACACAGGGATGAAAGGCATAAAGTAAATGATTGTTTCCTTACGGATGGCGTATGACAAATGAAGTAACAAAAGCTCTGAGGCTTTGTTTCTACCACCTTTGCCATAAGAAGCTCTGACAAATGTTCAGTAAATTGAGGAACAATGATAAAAGCCTTGGCTACTTTTAAGGACTTTCACACATTATCTGAGTGGACTAAATGGAAAAGAGGGGCCAGCGGACTCTGCTGTCCAGACTGCACGAGAAGTGGAGGTCAGGCAGCTCTGCTCCCAGGTGAGAAGCCAAGGTTGTACGGAGTTCAGATGCAGATGTTATTATCTGGAGAGGGATGGGGGGGACCACAGACACTGACTAGCAGCGATGTCACACCCTGCTACTCTCTATTTCAAACTTTAATTCTTAGTGACACTGAACACATCACTGCACCTTTTATACACAACCATACAGCAACTGTGTATAACTCATTTCCTTGTTTTCTTGCCTAAGTGCTTGGGTCACCTTACTTCAAAGCTCAAAGTAGGACCAGATCACAAATACAGATAATTCAAATCCAATTTTCAAGCTCTTCTCAAAGATTCCTTATCAAATTATTTTTATTGCAATTTAGGGGCACAATACTAGTGCTTTTGGAAGGGTTCATGCCCACCCCCTCCTTGCTCTCACTGGAGATTGCCTACCTGGAGGCTCAGGCCTTTCTTCAATCTCTGCCCTTGAGACAGCGATCTGCAGGGTGAGAAAAAAAGAACATGTTCAGGCATCAGGTCCACTTTATTCCCTCAAGAGAATAGAGATGCCTCTCCAGATTTCAACAGATGGCTGGTAGCCAATCCCTCAGGCTTGTTTCTTCTATGATATAATATTCAGGACAAGAAAAACAAGTGAGTCCTGACTTACTGGTCTTGGTTAGGTCAATGATATTTTCACTAGGGATTCCATGCTCCTTGCATAGATCTGCAAACTTTTTCTTGATGTCTGAACTCAGATCTGGTGCTCGGCCTGTGAAAAGAACAACAGTGAGTACAGCAGCTGTGTCATGTGTATTGTCCACAGACCTGAGTGAGGGGACCGGGGCTCCTCTCCATAAGGATGAGAAAATGATTGGCAACATGATTGACAAGCATGGGTATGATCTATCCTGAATCTGGCATCCATAGAATATCCTTCTGTCACACTGAGAGATTTCAGAGTGCTCCCATCACTATGCTTGAGGGATGATGAAGGTGAGCATCTATCTTCAGGAGGTGAGAAAGAGGCAGGACCAAGCTGGGAAGACCTTATTAAAGCTAGGGTTTTTTCCTTCTTTTCCCGCCCCAAGATCAAGGTCTGTGTGAAAATTAGTTACCATAGAGCTCCATCAGCTGGAAGGTTTCCCCATTATTGGTATTAATGACATGAAACATAATATAATCATCATAGTTTGTCTCAGGTATATAAAATGTATTGTATCCATCATCTGTGGAGGAAATGGAACACAGCTCAGAAATTCTTTGGTCTGCAGGAAATACTGGAAACCGTTTACCTGTTCTACCCCAAACATAAAAACATTAAAACACATACCCTGGAAGAGATGGGTGAAATGTCTGATGCTTTCCATCTGTAGCTTTCTGGACTTCAAGACATAATTTCTAAGAAAAGGGACTCTGAGAGGTCCAGACCACTAGTGAACAGTTAGCATCTCTCCCTCATCCTCTCTGAGACTGATCTACCTCCTTCAGTAGCTTCGAGTGACATGTCTCTGTCTTTTATAGGCTTGCTGTATCAAATATCTGCTGCTACATCCTGAGTGATGTGCACTGGTGCTAGCCACCGGGCAGAATCAGACAAGAGTCCATCTCACCATACTTATCCCACTTGCCTGCCACAGGGTGCTAGCTATCAGATGCTCCCCATGACACTGGCTAAATAAACAATGTCAGGAAGTGATTGAGATTCTGAAAGGGGTTGGGGTGAGTTCAGGAGTAGCAAGTTCGACTAGTAGGTACAAGTTTCTGAGTTCAATCCCCAGCAAAACACCCACACATACAAACACACACACACACACACACACACACACACACACACACATACGATAAAGGTATTAGGGTTTTCTAAATTCCTTGTGGATAGATGTATAGACTTTTTATATACTTACAGTTGACACTATATTCACCAGGATTTTCTGTTTTGTCAGCAACCAAAAGCAGTTCGGTGCACTCTTGATTTACACTGTAAAACAGAGTAAACTGGTGCTTAAGGGACTTTGATGTGGCTGACTTCTTCACCCTCTACTCTACATGTACCCAGTTTCTGATTCCATTTTACTTCTGAATATTTTTGTAAAGTTAGCGAAAGCCTTTTGTCTATGTTATTTCATTTATATCTGATGATTTAATAATCACGAATTTGTCTATTATTTTAAAAAAAGAAACTGACAATCACTTGACATCCCTGTTACAACTTCGACTACTTCCAAGTTTCACCAGCACCATGCTTCAGCCACTGGTGTAGATTACCAGCCCGATGTCCACCATCTGCCTCAAATTAGTACTTTGCTAATGTCACTGGATGTGGCTCCCAGATCCATAGAGGAGAATTATCATTATTCCTTTTACTGCAGGAAAACACAAGTATAAGGGTGTGGATTTCCTTGGCTAACAACTAGTAAGAAAAAAATAATTCAGATCACATAAACTTAACTTACGGTATACTGTCTCATTGATGTGGTTTCAGAAGTGTCTCTGACCTTTACTTATCGAACTCCTAGTGAATTAATTCCTGTTACCAACTCTTGTTTCTGACTTAAGAAAAAATGCTGGTTATGAAATCTTGGTTCAGTGGCACATGGAGTGCTCTAGTTTTGGATACAGACTCAGTATTTGTGTACACATGTACATGCTGTGAGAGGCATCTCTCCCCCAACCTGGTGCGTGCATGCATGTGTGTGTGTGTGTGTGTGTGTGTGTGTGTGTGTGTGTGTGAGTGTGTGTGTAGGCATGAGACCATACCAGGCTTCCATTCCTCTTTCTCAGCACCCCACTTACACAGTATGGAATTTAAAGGCTATGGTATTCTCCAAGACATGGATGTGCTCCACAAAAACTCTCATGCTGCCGTTTTCTTCTATCTTTTCTCTTTTGTCAGAGGCCAAGACAATAGAATACCAATGCCCATTAATCTGTAATAGATAAGCAAATGGTTAAGGGAGAAGGGGCAGAGATACCACAAGGACTTGTTTCTATTGAACTCCAGCCTATAGGTCAGGGCCTGAGCATACACAGGGGTTGATCTCACACCAGTTGTCACAATGCTTAACATACTGCCCCTGCCTCTCAGTGAGAACAGAGGTCTCTAAACATTGTTAGATCTGAATAGCATACAATTGGTCCTACTTCAAAGTCTGAAGCCATTCATTTGTCTAATGGATTGGGCACTATGCCCCTCCCCTCAAAGGACCCACTTTTCTTCAAGAGTTCCCCAAAGCACTATGAGTCAGAAGTTACTATTCGCTGAGCCTACCTTTTTTACATTAAATTTCCCTCCTGTGGAACTAGTTACTTCTGCATGGACACAGACTAGGGTCAGTCCCAAACACAACAGCAGCAACAGTTTCATTTTGGTAAGGAATAGAATGGCCTCTCTGTCAGGATGGAGTCTTTCCGGTGACGGCTACACTCCACTCACTCCCCAGCTCCTCTGCTCATCCTTATACTCTCTCTGGGTTCAGTGTTTGTTTGCTTGCTTTTTTTTTTTTTTTGGTTTGGCTTGTTTTCTTCCCATAAGGGTCTCTCAGGATTAGTGGAATGCTTTCTCATTTATTGATGTGAGGCCAACGATTTTTCCTGCCCTTTTCAAACTTGGCAATCTCATCTCCAATGGATTGATTTAAGTAGGCTTACATTTGCAAAACATATTTCCAAGAAAAACAGTGGATGTTCTAGAGAGCTGCCAAATGGAATCAGATGTAACTTTGGATCTAGCTTGGAATCAGAAAGCCAGGTATGGAGAAGATGGGGACTGAACTGGAAGGTCTAGCATGTAGAGACTCTGCTTTAAGACTTGAGTAGGGTGTGGAAGAAGCTGGATTTCTCATAGTTTTGGAGAAGATTCATTTATATTTCGTGTGTCTGAGCATTGGTTTTATATGTATACCTGGGTATCATGCACACACCTGATGCAGTGGAAGTCAGAAGGAGTCAGATTCTTTGAAACTTGTTCTTGCTGAGGATCCAGGTTCAATTCCCAGCACCCACATGGCATCTTGCAACTGACTCTAACTTCAGTTACAGGAAATCACACACCTTCTTTTGGCCCCTGTGGCCTCTTGTACACATGTGGTGCATATAAACTCATTCAGGCTCATACACATAAAAGTAATACATCTTAATTTAAAAAGAAGTCTTCTGAGGCTAAACTGACAGCCCCCCAAAAGCCCCCAACCTTCATACAGATAGCATTGACCTCAGAATCCAAACTGCTAAGTCAATAGTCAGGTTGCATCAACAGTTTATCTTAGAGCACATTGGACTTCAAATAAATGGACATAATCTCATCATTAAAGAAAAACAAAGTATTGTTCAAAGTCATATTTGTTCATGGAGGTCCAAGTAGAACTAATGCCAAGAGTTTTCTCAAGGCACACAGTTATAATGGGAACATATTTTGTCTCAGTACAAATTCATTTACCCTGGAACTAGAAACATAAACTTGTGTTTGATGTGGGGAAATAAAGAATTCAAGGGGGCAAGTGCTCGATACACTTTTTTTCAACTTTGCATCAGTCTGACATGGCTTGCAGTATTGTATTCATCTTACCACAGTATTAGTTAAGACTCAGAGAGATTAAGTAAGATTATGTACAAGGTCATATAGCCAGTCAATGGGAGAACTTAGATGTAAACCCAAGACTGTCTAACCCAGGAGCCTTTGTTCTTACTAACTCCACTCCACAGGTCGGGATGTTTTACCATGACGGGAGGATGGTTAGATAGGAGAAAGGGGATAAACAATGCTGCAGAGCTCCAGACATGTCGGACTGGCAGGCACTAGCAAAGAAACTGCACATGGAGTTCTTTAAACTATGGAGGGGTGGGTGTGGCTGGAGATTGAATGAGGCCTGCCTGCTGGTCTCTGGATGTACAAGTGGATGCTTGACGATGGGATTATCACTTTCCTTTCTTCCTCTTCCTCCCCCTCCTTCTCCTCCCCCCCACTGCTCCTCCTGTTTGGGTTGATTGTGGTGTGTGTGCACACATGCCTATGCCTCTGCTAGTATGTGCAGAAGTCAGAACAGGACACCAGTTGTCCCCCTCCATCTCATTTTTACTTTATCCCCTCAAGACAGGGTCTCCCTCTGAATCTGGGACTTACTGTGTTTCAGATAGGCTGGCTGGCCAGTAAGTCCCAGCAATCCTCCAGTTTCCACCATCTACTCAGTGCTGGGGTTAAAAGCAACCATGACCAGCTTTTTAATGTGAGTTCTGCTCTGACCTTGCTGGGAGGCTGCACAGCCACTACTTACCCACTGATCTGTCTTCCCAGCAATGCAGATCAAGCCTAGCCTTGAGCTTACTCTGAGGTTCTGAATGGTTTAGGATCTGTGGCAATCCTCCTGTTCCAGCCTCCTGAATGCTGGGATTACAGGTTGTAGCACCACATCTGGCTATGGGTTATTGCTTGTCTAGTAATGAACTAGAAGATGCTTCCCCAACAGAAGGCAGCAACAGTCCTCTCCACTCAGTTCAGGCGCCTTCCCTGTCACTAAGCATGGTTAACACCCCTCAACCCAACAGCACACATACACTTCATGTGACTGAAGAGCTGAGACAGTCAAGAAATGACTAGACAAAGTGTGTGGGTAAGGGGTTTATGTGTAACCGGCTAACAGCCCATTTGTAACTAGCTAGCATTTCTGAAACTGACCAATATAAAAATGATTTAATGACCTTTACCCGAGTCTCACCCTCAACTAATTCAAGAAATAACTCATTTTTAAAGCCTGTGGAAACATTCAAATCACTTCCATGATGCCAGGGTGTGTTTGGGACCAAGAAGAACATCAACAACCACAGGTTTATTTGATTCATGTCCCAGAGAGGAAATATTCTGTAGTCTCTCTAGCAGCCAGAGTGACAGTACATACTGCTGAACCCTGCTCAACATCGGTTCTAAAACACCTGCTTGTGCCAGTGTCAGAGGATGCTTGGAGCTCCGGAATCCACCTGCTTAGCTCCCCAAACCTAGCATGGTCTCCTGGAAACCAGAGGCAGAGACAGATTTAGGGGGCAAAGAGATTATTGGCCAGTAACTCATGAAGGATGAAGGGAGCCAGGAGGCAGCAGAATCAAGGAAGGGAAACTATTCTGTTAGGCAGAAATGCTATGCCACAGTTTTGTTTGGTCATAGGGAGGTGCATCCCAAAGAGATCAGCATCTGAGCTCAAAGACAAGGCAGTCGGAAGCAGTTAACAGCTGGGAGTGCTAGCTATTTACACTCCTCACAACCAAGCAGTCTTTCCTCAAGGTTGGGGTGGACTTTAAGCTATACTGCATCAGGATGTCTGGCATTCCGTTCTGCTAACCACAGATAGTCTTTTCCCATGAGGTCTTGAGGCCTCTCCCCAATAGGTATCTGTAATAGGAACACTGCAATACGAAGATATTTAGCTCAGGGGAATCTGTAAGCCCACTGAGGCCAGGAACTGTTTGTACACACTACTGCATGCTCAGAAGGGTCAGGACCTTGGCAGGCACAGAGTTCGCGTTCAGTCACTAATAGTTGAATGAGGGAAAGCAGGATGACATCAGAAGAGGGAGAGGCTGGAGAGATGACTCCCAGCTAAGAGCACTTGCTTGCTCTTTCAGAGAACCTGGCTTAAATTCGCAGCATCCACGTGGTGGCTCACAGGAATCCATAACTCTAGTTCCAGGGGATCTGACACCCTAGGTGGGCACTGCATGCATGTGGTGCACAGACATACATGCAAGCAAAACACTCATACACATAAAATAACCTATTTTTTAAAGTGCAAGAGAATTAACCAGACCAACAGGAAATAGGCAGAGGGCCTTCTAGGGCGTGGGGAGAGTGTACACGAGCCAAAGGAAACCTTGCTAGAGCACAGTGGACACAGGAGTTACGAAGTGAGTCAGGGCTAAAAAGGGAGTCGTGTCCGTTTGCAGGGGCTGCTCTCACAAAGTCATGCAGGATGGGTGACTTCAACAGCAAAAATTTAACTTCCTCATTTCTGGCAACTAGAACTCTGAGAGCAAAGGTGTTCCGTGAGGCTCGTGTCTTCTGAGGTCTTTCTCATTGGTTGAATCGTAGGTAGCTGCCTTCTTGGGTCTTCAGGAAGTAGCCCCTCTGATCCAGCCTGTATCCTAGTCTTCTCTTTAAAGGACACCGGTCATATCGTCTTAGGGGTCACCCCAAAGACCCGAGTTACCATAGTTGCACTGAATCACACTCTTGGGCACTGTGGGTAAAACATCCAATGTATGTTCACCCCGTAGCAGCTCATTCGGGCCCATGAGGAGCTTGGTAGGGGTTGGCTCTCCTGTAAATGGGAAGGTAGCATTTTGGGAGTAAGAGCACGGTCAGAGGCGTTCAAAGTTCATCTGGCTGCTGGAGAACAAATGGCAAAGGGAAGGCAGGGGAAGAGAAAAAGAGCGCGCTATCAGTGGTTCTCAACCTGTGGGTCGCAACCCCACAGGGGTTCTCAGTGCGTGGCTCCAGACCTCCACATATGCCCTATATCCTGCACATCAGATATTTACATTACAATTCATAACAGCAGCAAAATGACAGTTGTGAAGTAGCAATGAAATATTTTTCTCGATGGGGTCACCACAACATGAGGAAAGTGTATTAGAGCATTAGGAAGGTTGAGAGCCTCTAGGTTAGGAGATCATGAAGGAAGTTACTGGACCACGCTGGCAAGAGATCATAGAAGCTTACTCTCATAGAGCTGGACTGAGAGAGCCGTTTATAGAGAAACTGCATGGTGTTTAGAGAATGTGAGGTGTCAAGAACTGATTGGGGTTTTCTGTCTCTTTATATAGATTTTAGATACTGTGACTAATATCATGACCAAAAGCAACTTGAGGGGGAAAGGGTTTATTTTAGCTTACAGTCCATCATGAAGAGAAGTTGGGGGGTGGGGTGGGGTGTGTGGAGCTAGGAACTCTGTGAGAGAACCCAGAGGCAGGAACTAAAGCAGAGGCCTTAGGGGAACATTGCTTCCTGGCTTGTTCCCTGTGGATTGTGAGCCTGCCTTCTTATATAACTCAGAACCCCCTGCCCAGGGCCGTTCTTCCATAGTGAGTTGGGCCCTCCTGAATCAGTTTTATAGAGTCACTTTCTCACTTGAGGGTGCCTCTTTCCAAATAACTCTAGCCTGTGTCAAGTTGAAACAAAAACAAACAAACAAAAGATCCAGGAAAGTTACAAATGAAGGTTAAAAAAAAAACCAAAAACCAAAACAAACAAAAAATAAAAACACGAGAAACAATAAAAATAATGCCTCTGGCCAGTGTTTTGAAACCTGATGTCTGTATCCCTCAGTATAAGTGGGTGTGAAGGCATCTGATGTACTGATGTACTGTTGACTGATACATACAGATGCTGGATGCATGAGAGTTGGCACTACAATACACACATATAGATGCGGCTTCGAAACTTCGTGACGTAGGCACATCTGGCTTCTGGCTTCCTTTTTTTCTCCTTTTTTCATTACTCATAATTTTCTGTGTGTCACGCTGAAAATAGTTTCATAAATTATGCTCAGGACTTCCCCCTTGACATGCATGGAACAGAACCATGTATAACTGCCATTTTATAGGTCAGTGAATTGTGCTGACAGTTCATACAGTTCACCTGAATGGTGGCACTGCTTTTGTTGATGTTGATTCTTTTTTTTTTCTGAAGCATGATTAGTGGTTTTAAATTTCAAATGTAAAAAATATTTTAGCCACAGATGTGAACAACTTAAAATTAGACACCTAAAGAAGTGCGTAGGGCTGGAGAGACTCCTTGGTCATTAATACTGTCTCCAGAGATGCTTCCTGAGCACCGGATGAACGGAAGTTCCCAAAAGTCACATCAAGCAGCTGACAGCTGTAACCCAAGTGTCCCTGTCAGACCATTGCATGCACCTCCACACACGCACATGTGCACATACACGGGCACATGCACACACATGCATATACACACATGTTAAAATTAATCTTCAAAAATCAAAAGCAACAAAATAAATACTAGAAATGGGCCTATTATGTGTGTGTATATGCAGATGATCTGACAATCACGGCTTTATCCCTCGTTATTTATTTGATAAATAGCAATTCAGAATTAATTTCATTGTTTAAGTTTAAGAATTGCTTTTCTGAAGAGATCACTTTGATTTTATTTAGATGCAAAGGAAATTTAAATAGTTTTTGAATGACTACAGAAAATGGATCTACTTGAAATGGATATTTTAAAAACAAACTCCAGTCTTCAAATACACTACCAATCTAGTGTCAGACATTTGTTTATAAATAATGAAATAACCAAAAATGTTTTATAGTGCAGAGAAGTACCAATTTGTGTGACATTCCATGTTAATTGGTTGTGGTGCTCAGCTTAATTGCATGCAGTTTAATCCATCCCCTATGCAATAAAATTTTAATTAGATATAGAAAAACACGGAGGGGACCGGTCAAATACTACTGACAAACCAAACTGATCTCTGAAACTCTGGAGACATAAGACAGACTCAGCAACCATGCCACGGCCTCGGCAACTACGCATGCGTAGCTCTGTTAAGATCATCTACTGCTGAAAGAGGAAGAATCTTAACCACACTTGCCAGTAGTTTTCTGGACTCTGATGAAGCTCAAGAAATTGGTGTTGAGCTCTCACAGTGCAAGTGCAGTAAGGCGCAGGGTTGCCCCCTACTGGCCAACCTGAGTGTTGCACTGTATCCTACAGCCACATTGCTGGAGCTTCCTTTCTTTTGTGCATTGTTAGATTTAAGCTTTGTGTATACGTATTGCATTTATATGTATAATTTACAGCTAGTAGCTGGAGAGTTAGAGCACAAAACTTGTACTCATTATGGTACTTTTTAAAAATAGAAAAATTGAGACTGGAAAGATAACTCCATGGGTAAAAGCACTTGATGCCCTTGCAAGGGACCTGAATTCAGTACACACGAAGGGACCTTTGGTGCTGGCCACTTATGTGGCAGAGGAGGGTCTTGTTAGCCATCAGGGGGAGGAGAGGCCCTTGGGCTGGTGTGTGGGAGAATACCCCCATAGAGGCAGGGGGAGGGGGAGGAAATGGGGAGGTTCCAAAGGGGAGAGCTGGAAAGGGGGAAACATTTGAAATGTAAATAAAGTATGAAAAAAAAAAAAAAACCAAAACCTTCCTTTGACCAATCTTGTTTCAGGACTCTCCAGGGTCGCGGGAACTGTCCACGGTGCTGATCCATCAAGGCTTCATCCCTTCTGCATTGGCCTGTGTCCTCGTGCTGGGGTTTTGTTGTGCTGGGGTTTGAATCTTGACTGTGCCTCATAGTCTAACTCAATACATGTCCAACCCATAAATACTTAATGGGCACATCCTAGAAACTAAAATTCTGTGGTATTACTAACATAAAATAGAAGGGGGTATTCAGAATATTCAAAGGAAAGGGAGTAGGAAGGAGCAGCAGTAAGAAGTGAGCAAAGTTATTCCCTTTTGTGGTTCGGATCTGGTGTCCCCTATAGCTTCATGTGTTTGAACATATGGTCCCCCGTCCAGTCTCAGCCAGTATGTCTTCCTCATCAGAATGAGACCCGAATTAGCCTCTTCTTCCTGAAATTGCTTTAGTTGGGCATTTGTCATAGCAATGAGCTGGGTAACTAATAGACTATGTGAGTAGGTGCAAATTTTATGCAAATATACAAGGTCAGGTAAAACACATCATAGATCTTTAACTGGAGGAGAAAAATGACATCTTCAGTGGCAAAGAGATAACGAAACAAATTTCCTTTGTTGGCTACTCTGAAAGAATCAAGTCATTGTTTATTGGAACCTCAAGGAAACGAATGCTTTGAGACATCCATCTGAACAAACTCATGATTTACTGCCATGAAGCAATAACTACAATCATGGCTCTGAGGGTCAGTCAAGTCTTCTATCATAGTGTAACTGAAATTAGTTTCACATCAGTAAAGATCTGTGGGAGCTCAATAATCTAAAGAAAAAGATTTTACATGATGCTGCAAGATAGAACACAGAGCCACCACTTTATTTACTAAACATCTAGACAGTGGACTGAATTTGTTTTCAGAATTAGTAATAAGTCCTTTTATTATATCTTTCCTGTAGCTTCTTAAATATCTTGAGTACCACTTTCAGAGCTAACCCTGGCCAGGGAGCTGTAGAGACTCCAGAAGGGAGGAGAACCCCCTGGACCATGGGTTCACCCTTCAGGCGAGGAAGGTGTCAACCTCTGGGTGCATCTCCTTAGCTGGGATGGGGGAGAGGAGCTCCCCAAGACAGTGTGAATGGTTCTCCTCTGCTCATGAATGAGTCCTCCTTTTACAAGGGAGGAAGGGGGAGGGGGAGGAGGAATGTTGCTTTCAGAATTAGCAGAATAGGAGCTTTCCTTCCTGGATTTCCTGGTCAATGCCCGAAGTCCAGCTTAAACGTAGAGATGCCGTCACATGAGGAAACATCCCCCTCTCTATCTTCTTTCTCCTAAGCTGGGATTGGCCGCTCTTTCTTAGTCCTCTAGTCCATTGCTGTTGTCTTAGTGGGTTACGGTATAATTGATCTCACGTGACACTGCAGAGATAAGCACAGAAAGTACAGACTGGCCACGTTTGCACTTGCACTGTGCTATAGTACAAGCCATGTAGCATATCTCAATGTGCCATTGAATCCCATTGGCTCCCCCGCCTTGTACATCTGCATCCATGTGACTGGGATAGAGGTATACACACCATTCCTCAGATGGAGGCAAGAAAAAGTTAGCCACTGCTGAGCTCTGTGCTAGGCTGCTAAGCTCCAGGGTGAGCATCGCAAGGAAGGACTTTAGATCATATTCTCTCTGCTGAGATCCTGTGGTCTAGAGAGAAATACAGAGGTTGAAATGCAGTGGAGTCAGGAATAGGGTGTGGGTGCCGGATCAGACATCTCTGGGCCTCAGAGCATCCACATGGGTAGGATCTATCTGGTACATGGAGCACTGCATGTGCTAGACAGTGCCCAGTGGGTGGGCTGTAAAGCTGCATCATGCAGAAAAGCCCTGTTGCTTCCTAGTGAACTGCTGAAAACTGCCAGGGCTTTTGGTATTTGTTCCTTTTCCAGAATGAATTGCCTGCCTGGGGATCCAGCCATTCTTGTGGGCACTTCATGCATTATTGGTCCAACCTCCAATACCCAAGTCCAGTGTCTGATGCTGTTCCTTGCCAAGTGTGATTATATTTCCTGTCCATGACCTTCCAGTTTCCATGAAAATTGTTTTAAATGTAGGTGTAATGCGTCTGCCTGGGGTCCCCTCCTTCAGCACTAACTTTGTGACCTTGGGCTAGTCATTTGTCCTATGGCCTTGAGACCATAGAAGTGAGGGCCATAAATGACTTGCTTGCTGATAAATTCTACTTACTTAGCACTGAACTAGTCATATAAATATATTCCATAGAGTTGGGGTTTGTGTAGTGGATAATATTGTCATCTTGACAAGACCTGGACTTGCTGTGAAGACAAAGCTCTGATATGCCTGTGAAGGGGTTTCTAGGTAGGGTTGAAGGGGTGGGAAGACACACTCTAACAATGCACAGCATTATTCCGTGGACTGGGGAAAGAGAGGGTAAGCAAAGGGTCAGCATTCATCTTTCTCTGCTTTCTAGAACGCTGATATGATGCAACCAGCTGCCTCACACTCCTGTCATCACGTCTTCCCTACTGTGAAGGACTGTACTGTCAAACTGTGAATCAGAATGAGCCCTCCCTTCCTTAAGTTACTCTTGTAGGTATATTGTAACAATGAAGGAAGTAACTGATACAGTTTGGCAGTAAAATGCTATTTTGGAGCACTTGCTCAAAGTGCTTGTTTATTGTGAAAGACTTGCACTCAAAATGGAGTTGGCTCAGTGAAAATACCTCCTAATCTTTCTAACGGTGTTTGGTCTTTTTTCTTTTTCTCTATTAGGAATACTCTCATACACCAGAGGTTGTTCAGATGTTCTTAAATTCTGCTGGAAGGAGAGACTCATGCTGAGAGAAACAGAGGCATTCTGATTGGTCGGCTTGCTTGGGTAATTACTGGTTGTCTCAGTCACTGTTCTGTTGCTAGGAAGAGACACCATGACCAAAGCAACTACCATAAGAGAACGTATTTAACTGGAGGCCTTGCTTTCAACTTCAGAGGTTTAGTCCATTAGGATCATGGCAGGGAGCATGGTGCCATGTAGGCAGACGCTGAAGCGGTAGCTGAGAACTACATCCTGATCAATAATCAGCCAGGGCGGGGAAACTCTAGGCTTGACATGGGCTTTCAAAAGCTCAAAGCCCACCCCCCAGTAGCACCATTCTTCCAACAAGGCCATACCTCCTAACCCTTCTAAAGCAATGAAAGAGTTTCTTGAGTTTCTTTCCTTGGTGATTAAGCATTCAAATATATGAGCCTATGGGGGCCAATCTTATTCAAATCAGATGCTGTGGTGGCCAGAGAGCCAATTCTATGAACTGGGAGTCAAGAACCCTGTTCTGTTTTCAGGAAGCACCAGTAGTAGTGTGAGCTGAAGCAGGCCAAGTCATGGGCTGTGGGGCCCTTCTCACTGTCCCCTCTCCAGGATTCTCACTCAGGGTCCCCAAAGCCTGAAGTAGCAGTTTTCTCCTGAGTAGTTCTGTAGCAGGTCCACAGCTGTGCTCTCCACAGACGTGAGTGTACCTCTCTCCTAGCAGTGAAACCTTGGCCAAGGCCAGTCACATTTTGTATCACTTAATATGAAAGAAAAGATGTCCATGTCACAACTGGAACAGGAACTGTCAGCTGCCACCCAGAGTAGGAGGTCTCAGAGCAAGCACTGAGGGTTAGAAGCCCCAGAGACTGGTCTCTCAAGGCTGTGTGACTCAAAGAAGCCATTTAGCGCTTCAGAACATCACCTTTGGGAGAGTTAGTAAGGCGGTTACAGAGAGTGTTTCCTTATTAAAGAATTGTGGGGGCTGAGTGCCTGGAGAGTGGCTCTGGAGTTAAGAGGGCTTAACTGGTTATATGAAGTACCCAGGCTCACTTCTCAGCACCGACATACGACCTCAGTTCCAGGGGATCCAGCACACGTCTAGCTTTCATGGGCACCAGGCATACATGTGGTGCACTTATGTAAACATAAGCAAAACACTCATGCACAGAAAAATAAGTAAATTTTTAAAATTATATATATAGACATAGATAGATAGATAGATAGATAGATAGATAGATAGAGCGAGCCAGGCATGGTAACACACGCCTTCAATCCCAGCACTTGAGAGGTAGAGGCAGGGGATTCTGTGAGTTTGAGGTCAGCCTGGTCTACATAGCAAAGTCCAGGTCATCTGGGGCTACCTAATAAGACCCTGACTTTTAAAAAATTAAATCCTAAGTATTTCTTTACACCTTGTTGTGACACTCTTTTTTCAAAAAGAAACTGGCGGAACAACACTGTCCTGTGTAGATGTTTATTGAAGCAATTCATCTAAAACACCAAGATTATCTCCATTCACTCAGAGACTTTGGATGCAGAGGTGTTTATTATTTTCTTCCACGAATTGGCTGGAACTATAGATTTATTCTTTAGAGAAATGTTCTTGTACATTTATGCATAACATCTCCTTTATAATATCTGTGATGTTTTGATGTCCAGAAATCCATCAGTCTGAGGTTTTAAATATTTAGAAAAATCAGTGAACGTCAGGACATCTCAGAAGCCAGTTGGTAGAAGCCTCTGTCTGTCAGCAGGGGTGTGGTTCAGCTCTATCAGAACTCACACTCTCTGTCCTCATCTTTACCCTCGTACCTCAGCCATCACAGTTTGTATGGACTCCTTGGCTGTGGCCAGTGAATATGGGAATAAACACAAACGAGGAGCAGCTGGGAACAGGTGGCCACTGTCTGGTGATACATTAGAGCTAACTTTCGGCTAGTCTCTGCTAACAGGTGCTGCTGAGTCCTTGTCAAGCCTGGCTTCCAGATCGCAGAACAATGCTCCTCCCTCCCTCTGCTGTGATGTAGCACTGGGCCACCTGTGGAGCAGACATCTGCAGGGTTACCCTTCGGGAGAAAGGCTGCCTCCTAGGAGAGAATACAGGCTGATAGCCGGGCCACCAGCCACTTCAAAACATCAGAAAAGGCAAGTTGTAGGGACTCACACAGTGACTATCCCAGGCAGTAGCAGTAATTCTGTTCAGTCCCCACACTGGAAATGGCCCCCATCAGCTTCTGGAATTTGGGACCCAGAATATCCGCCTCCAACTCTCTGGTGTCCCAGTAGTATGGATTGAACCTGATAAGTAAGAAGCTTTAAGGCAGTATTCTCCAAACCTGTGGGTCATGACCCTCTTGGAGCCGTACATTTGATCTCCTGCATATCATTTATGTTACAGTAGCAAAGTTACAGCTCGGACGTAGCAGTGACGGTAATCCTACAGTGGGGTCAAGGGTCGCAGCGTGAGGAAGGTTGAGAACCGCCGCTTTAAGGGAGCATTCTCAACGGATGGAGCTGTACACAGTCCTTAGTCTACGTCTTCTAACTATTCCATACAGTTTACTTTTTGTTTTGCCAATGGAGCAAATACAAGTATTTAGAATCTTGACCCAGTCACTGGGCTGTAACAGCTAAAATGCCCTTCATGTTTCCTTTCAGAGTCTCCCCGCTACCCCAAGAAGTGGGTCACAGGTACGCATGCTGTCTTCTAATAAAACCTGACACTACCGACTGGGCTAGCTAAAGGCCTAAGTGAGACTTTGGAGAGAGTTTCCCTCCTGGGAAAGCGCCTGTCCATGTCACTTAGAAGCCTGACAGTTCAAAGACAGCAGGTTCCAGCTGGCATCCCAGCCCGGCTGTCTGGCTCAGACAAATGGCTTCATTGCCCCGGCCACAGCCACCCATGAGGGTCTGAGAGACCACATCTTGTGTTCCAGGAAGTTTGTGCAGGATCTTTGTAACAACTCTTCTCTATGAAGGCAGGGGTGAGGCAAGGACAGGCCAGGTAAATTAACTTGCTTTGACCTTCTCCTTCCATCTGGGATTTTTTTTTTCTCAAGTATGGCTCAGAATGAGCACTGTCTCCTCCTAGTGGCCAATTACCATTTAAAAGAAAAAAATGCAGCGCTTTACCCAAAGGGCACTTGACTGCCTAGAATGTCGTCATTAGCTGTGTGTGACTCTCTGTTACCTTAAGTGTGGCTAGTCCAAGTCGAGCTTGTGCCATGAAGGTAAAACGTGTTGCTTTTTTTTTTTTTGTTTTGTTTTTTTGGTTTTTGAGACAGGGTTTCTCTGTGTAGCCCTGGCTGTCCTGGAACTCACTCTGTAGACCAGGCTGGCATCGAACTCAGAAATTCCCCTGCCTCTGCCTCCCGAGTGCTGGGATTAAAGGCGTGTGCCACCACTGCCCGGCTTAATGTGTTGCATTTTAAAGGCCTAGTATTAAAAATAACTATAACTATTTACTCTATAATTTTATATCAATTACAAGACTAATGGGTTTTGTTGTTGTTTGGGCTACATTAGTTAAACTGATTTCACCTGTCTTCCCTCACTTTGTATGTGTGTAGGTTGGTGGAAATGTGCACGTGTGCACACATACATGTGTGCATGTATATGTGTGTGTGTGCTGATGTTCTCACCGTCGCGGGCACATGTGGAGGCCAGAGGCTGGTATGGGCATGTCTCCCTCCTCACTCATTTCCCCATCTTATTTTGTGAGACTGGGTTTTCCTTTGAACTTGGAAGCTCCTGTTTTGGCCAGCCTGGCTGTCTGCTGAGTCTCCTGGATCCACCTTCTCTGACCCCAGCACTGAGATCACAGGCACATGATGACACGTCCAGCTTTTTTGTCTTTGACATGGGTGCTGGGGAGCTGAGCTGAGGTCTTCACACCTGCATCTTAACCGCTGACCCATCTCCTCGAGCCCCCTCCTCTTATTTCTTAAACATGACTCCTAGAACACATAAAATGCATGCGGCTCACATGTGCAGCCCCTGCAGTGTTTCTAAGGAACAACACAGCTCAGCTAGTATAAATGGGATTTCACACATCCGTGAACACACACATCTAGAATTATTTCCACATCAGGATTAAGGTGAGAAGGTCCAGATTTTGCTTATGTTAATTCTTCGTGGGGCTCAGGAATTCCTAGCAAGTCCCGCAGCCACTTCAAGCCCTGCAGCTTTACGCCCCTCCCCACGTGTTCGACTCAGAGTCTCTGTGTGATAGAATGGCGTTGCCAAAACCCTCAAAGCGGAGCTCACCCTCTCTGTTGAATGCAGCAAAAATGAGCACAGGCCTGGAAAAGGGTTGGCTCTTTGTGGGAAGATGGAGGCAGATGGGTTTCCACCTCACGTGCTTCTAGCCGAAGCTGCACACCACAGTCTAGCAGCTTACTCAGTCTCCACCACACTGGAGCATACCCTTAAATGGCTAGATGTTAATGTATATTTATAAACATAGTAGGTTATAATTGAAATGCAATAAACTGCCAGCACTTAAAACCCCTAACCTTCTAGTACACTTCTATGATTATACATGGCTATCATCAAGACTCTTGCACCCAAACAGCCTATGTTATGGGTCTAGGACTTTAATATACCCTTGTTCACTTACAACTGACACTTATACAGAAGGTTTTTTTTAAAGCCCACCACTCTTCCACGTGCTTCTTTATATCAAAATCTTACAACAGTGCCTGGAAATGTTTGTTCTCTCAGCAAACCCATTTTACACTTGAGGAAACAGTTTCAATGGCTCACTGCTTCAGAGAACCAGAGAGGCAGGATCCAAACCCTGGCAAAGGGGTGCGGGCCTCAGGAGTGATGTGATAGTCTCCTCTGCACACAGATGCCCAGGGAAGAGCTAGCCTGACATCAGCGAACCTGCTGGCAGTGTAACAGGGCCTCAGACCTTAGCATAACTGGCTTCATGCTGGAACTGCCATTCAGGCTGTAAAGCTAGGAACATAGAGAGCCCCACCT
>JADRCH010011374.1:7552-19253 GCA_019843965.1 Rhynchomys soricoides
GTATGATGTATGTGTGTCGTGTGTGTGTGTGTATGTGTCTGTGTGTGAGTGTGATGTGTGTATGATGTGTGTGTGTGTGTCTGTGTGTGTTTGTGTGTGATATGTGTGTGTGTGGTGTCTGTGTGTGATGTATGTGTGTGTGTGGTGTCTGTCTGTGTATGTATGTAGTATGTGTGTCTGTGTATGTGTGTTTGTGTAGTGTGTGTGGTGTGTGTTTGTGATGTATGTGTGTCTTGTGTGTGTCTGTGGTGTGTGTGGTGTGTGTGTGTCTGTATATGTAGTGTGTGTGTGTGTGTGATTTTATGTGTGTGTGATGTATGTGTGTATGTGGTGTGTGTGTGTATGCATAATGTGTGTTCAGGTATGTGCACCTGTGCATGCATTAAGAGGCCACAGTTAAGATCTACGTCCTGCTCTATCATTTACCATCTTATTCCCTTGAGACAAGGTGTCGCTGGCACTGAGCCTGCCGCTCGCCTGACGGCCAGGGAGCCCAGTGATGCCCTCTTTCTGCTATTTATCACCCAGTGCTCAGGCTACAGGCATTTATGACTACACCCAGTTTTCTTCATGGTTCCTAGGGATTCTATGGCTTTGAACTCAGATCCTCACACGTGTTACTGCTGAGCCACCGCCCAGCCCCTGTGATGTGTATGTTGCTATAATTTAATATTCACTTTATTTTTAAAGACTGCATTTTCTTCTTAATTCCAAACAGATGTGGTGGTATGGGTGGTGAGTGTAGGTATCTTTGGAAGCTGTGAGGGGGGATTGGTTCTCCTGGAGCTGGAGTTACAGGCAGTTGTTAGCTGTCTGACATGGGTCTTGGGAACCAAGCCTGAGTCCTCTGAAAGACCAGCATGCACTCTTAACCACCAGTAGAGATGTTCTTCAGACCAGCTTATCCTACAGATATGGGACACTTTGAGCCTCTGGCCTCACAGCATGGTGTGCAGCTTTGATAGGAACACATGTAATCTCCTCCTGCAGGTCACAGGCATTTGAGTCCTTGGTACCTGCATTGGATAACCTCAGATCTGGTGTGAAACACATTTCAGGCAGGGTACAGTGCCCACGAGTCTTTGGGGCCATCCTTCTTAACCCTGGCCACAGCAGTGAATAGACACACACAGCACTTACTCTTCCCAGCCAGACAAAAGCATGACATTCTGTCTCTCTCGGCTGTCTGTAGGCCTGATGACGTTTGCTCCAGCTGAGTGGGAGGATTGTCCAGTCAGGCAATACGTTACAGACCTTAATGTCCTCTACAGTAGGCTGAACAGTGGCCCTACAGAAGCACCCAGATCCTGGTTCCCAGACGCAGTGAGTGTTAGTGTACAAATCAAAGGAGGATTTGCACCTGTGCTCCTGTGGAGCATCCGGGGATAGGGAGATGATCTTAGGCTGTCTGTCTAGGTCTAGAAATATGCACAGGGGTTAAAAGGAGGCAGAAGAAGGCTGAAGAGAGGTGTTGGGGATTGCTATAACAACTGTCCATCTGCAATGGAGCAGCTGAGACCACTTTCAGGACTGGGTCTGTTGAATGCTGATGTTTACTCAAAAAATAAAGAGGAGGTAGAGAGGGTCACTGGGCGGTTGTCTACAATTCTGGCCACACTTCCTCCTATACCCACCTTCCAGTCGGCTGTATATAATTTTGCCCTAACTGCACGTGACTTAGTGACCCTGTGAGGAACTATGGTATATAACTGTGAAGGCTAACTGAAGGGGCGATTCCATTGCTGCAGCCAAGCTGGAATGAGAGTTTGTAGCTGCTTTGGGGCCACCCACACACCTACACACTGATGGAAAGCCCAATAAGCTTGCTGGCACCCTAAGTTGGACTTTTGTAGACTGGTATTGGTGTCCTGAAACAAGGGGGTGGATGCCTGTTTCTAGCTCTCTGGAAAAGGAGTTCCTGCAACACAAGGCTGTGGGAAAGATGAAGATGCCACATCTTTGGTGACACTGAAGAAGGGGACGGTGAGGGGTGGGGGACAGCTGAGGGATAAGGAGCCAGACTCTTCCTGGAGCCTCTGGGGATAGTGCAATCCTGCCAATGGATTGATTTCACTCCCCAATAAACCTATCCTCTGTCTTCAAACCAGCAGAGCCCCAAGAGGGGAAGTGTATGTTGCTCTAGGTCATCAGGAAATTTATTATAGCAATCAGAGGAAACTAAGACATCCAGAGAGATGCTGACTGGCCTCTGACCTCCCTTGCCTCAGCAGGTTTCAGAAACAGCCTAGGCACCCAGGAACAGAGGCACTTAGGTGCATCCCAAATTCTTTGGGACCCTCTGCTCTGCCGACCACCAGTGCTGCAGGGGTTCTGGAACCTGAGGACAGATGTGTGGTGTCAGTGAAAGTGAAGACAGTGACATCCAAGAACGTGGCCTTGAATATCCCGAGCAATCTTTATTTTTACAACCACAATCCTGCTCGCCTGAGCAGTGACATCATTGGTTATTTTATTTCAAGAAGTCATAACATCGGAATTATTGTAAAAGTCTCCAATAGTTTCCCTTCCTCCTACTCTCACCCACTGAGTTAACGACCCCCAATCCTATTTTGTACTACAAAGCACAATTTCAGCAAGCCAAAAATAAATGTCCAGCCAGGCACGTGCTGTGAACATGAGCACATGCTCAAGCTGGCAGCAAATGCAGTTGTAGGTTGTACAAGGTGAAAGACAGAGTAACCATTTGTGGTTACGTTCATTCATCAAATGGGATCCCTCTGTCATAATACTTTTTAAATTGCAGACAGAGACGTGTTCGTTGTACCAAGCAACCTTTCCTGATATGCACCGGTCAGTTTCTGATACCATCCTTCCAAGAACCATGGGTTTACATCTCTATCGATCAGACATAGGGTCTTAGTCAGGGTTTCTATTCCTGCACAAACATCATGACCAAGATGCAAGTTGGGGAGGAAAGGGTTTATTGGGCTTACACCTCCATGCTGCTGTTCATCACCAAAGGAAGTCAGGATGGGAACTCAAGCAGGTCAGGAAGCAGGAGCTGATGCAGAGGCCATGGAGGGATGTTTCATACTGGCTTGCTTGCTTCTCCTGGCTTGCTCAGCCTGCTTTCTTATAGAACCCAAGACTACCAGCTCACAGATGGTACCACCTACAAGGGACCCTCCCCCCTTGATCACTAATCAAGAAAAAGCCTTACCGCTGGATCTCATGGAGGCATTTTCTCAACTGTAGCTCCTTTCTCTGTGATAACTCCAGCCTGTGTCAAGTTGACACACAAAACCAGCCAGTACACATAGCTTCCCCATTTAAGTCTCTGTTGATCAGACATAGCTTCCTCAGAACAGTTGTGCAAGCAGAAACCATTGCTCTCCACAAATGCCATAGACTTACTCAGTGTGACTGTAGCTGTTTCTCTAGGGGCATGATAATGTGTCCCCAAATACCCAGGATTAATGGTCACACCACAGAGGTGGAGAGGAGAGGAGGGTTTTACCCCTTCAAAAAGCTTAGAGAAAAGCATAGAATCATCCCCAGGGCTTTCAGCCTGCATGATATGGGCCTTGCCCATGACCAACAAAGTGAAACTAAATATTCCTATGAGTATAAAGAACATAAGAAAAGCAAGGAGAGCTTGTAGCACATGTGATCTAGGTAATAAGTATAGAGGCCACCAATATTACCACAGATCCTTGCCAAGTGGGAAGGGGTCTCCATAGGCCTTGCCACAGTAGAGTCCCATCAGTGAATCTGTTTCCCTGCAGATACTGCATGGCCACGGCCAACTCTTTCAAAGCTAGGAGCGCAGAGGCCTGAAAGATGAACATGGGACAGTCTGTGGCAGGGAAAAGGAACAGCAGTGAGTCTCTGGCTCCTTGAGAACTGGAACATATGAAAAAGGAATCCTGAGGAGCTGCCCTCAGGGTGTAGCTGCTTAAGTGAACCGAGTCATGTTCAGGAGCAAGGAAAGACATCAGGGTCCTGATGGTGGTAAAGCCCTCACACAGAGAGGAACCTGGAGCTTAGGAACAGAATCAGTGCTCCAAGCCTGTAGAAAGGGCAAAGTCACTGGTTGGAAGGTGCACAATTGATCGACCTCAGATGACTCTCCATGTACACTCCCTGCGGTTGCTGAGATCCCTCACTGGGATAATCCTTCACCCTAGCCCAGTGCTCATACCACTCTGGTCCCTATCCTAGCTCTGTGCCCACCCTAAGGCCACCATAGCTGCCAATTCCTGAGCACCCGCCATGTGCACCATGTCCCATAGCGCTTCCCTTCTTTGCTTTTCCTTCATTGCTTCCCTTCTTTGGCCATTGAGACTCTTCGCCTCACTGATTTCATCCCTTTTTTTCCTTCTTGGACTATCTCTAGGCTGCCTGAAAGGCTTTATATGGAGCAAGGTAGATTAATATATAGTGACCAGTTGGATTTCCCCGCTACTAGCTGACTGGGTACCCTCGGTGCTCAGTTAAAAAGGGCCCTTTGCTTCTCTCTGGGATGCTGTCATCTTTCCTGCCAAGATTTTGTCTCAGGATCCAGGTCTATGCTGTGGAGATAAGAGAGAGAAGTGAGTCCATGGGCTGTCCAAAAAGAATACAGAAAGAATCCTGACATAGACCCCAGTGTGGATAGCTCTGGTGTAACCTTAAGGTCTAGAATTCTGTATCTGAGCCAGAAAAAGGGCTGTCTTTGGTGGCTCAAGAGGAAACCAGCTTCTCTAGAACTACAGGATTAAAAGCTGTAAACATAACATCCACAAGGAAGCTAGAACTAAGCGTGAAGGTCATCAGATTGGGACAAAGCCAACGAAAACCTTCAGATGAATGAGGCTGTATTGCTAATCTTTCCATGAACAATAAGGGGAAAGGGTTCTGCATTGGCACAAGAGCCTACTCGTGGCTGCCTCTGTGGTGAGGCACAGAGAGGTAAAAGGTGACACCAAATTTCTATCTCCCTCCACTGCTTTTGGGTTCCAGAGGCTTCAAGCGGCCTAGCCCATTAGCCACTGAGGTTAGATCCCCCAGTCCTGCAGATGTGTTTTCTCTGAGGCTGCACAACCCTCCTTAGCTTTGGCCAAAAGCTGTGTGACCCTGAGCAATAGCTTAACCTTTTGCAAACGGCTCTCTCTCACAGGGTGGAAGTATTTGCTGTTAACAATGACAATGGCTTCCATTTATCGAACAAGGTTCCACTGCCTGGTTTAATGCTGAGAATTCAGCCCATGCTTTCATTTAAGTCTTTCAACACCTCTGTGACATAGATTCTATTATATTTTTAAAAATCTTATCAGGAAGCTGAACCTCAGATGTATAAAGCTGTTTGTCTGAGGCCTCGAGGTTAATACTCCAGAACTGAGGATTTGAGCTGAGAGGTCCGACTCCAGCCTCAATGTCTCAGCTAACCCTTGGTCAGAGTTCTTTGAGGGGAACGTATGGGCAGATTGGTTGGCAAAGGATTGCCAAGTGTATTTAAGAAAGTATATAAAGTATTGTTGGTGTTGGAAAAAGAAAGCATTAATGGTAAAAGTTTGATATATATTCCTGATAAAATTAAATCTGTGAGATGAAAAGGCAGTACACAAAAATGGAAATACCAATGAGTGAAAAAGTTTATCAACCTACTAATAAAACAAATACATACTAGTGTGTATGAGGGAGAATGAAAAAAGATCAGTCTGTGGGCTGAAAGCAGCCTTGGGGCTTCATGGAGTCTGTACCCCGAATTGGACTTGGGGAACTATGAGAAATAGATTTCCATGGTTTATAAGCCCTCAGTCTATGATAGTTTGTTAATGTAGCCCAAATAAACTAAGATTTTTAAATTACCTACAAAGAAGACAAAAAACTCGTGCAATATACAAACATAATCAGTGCACATGTACATAGAAAGAAAATTACAATTGTGCACTGCTGTTTGCTTATCAGATTGGAGAAAATAAAGTGGCGACAGGGAATGTCTGGGGCGTAGTTGATTTAATGCAATCCTAATTTGTTGTTATCGTATTCATGAGATGAACCTTTTAATTTTGCACTCAACATGTGTTAAGCTTCGCTAGGTGTCTGATCAAAAAGAAAAAGTAATAAACATTTTCATGCTAATTGCCGAGGAAAGGTCAATTGCAGGTTGCCAAGTCTTCTGGGGATTTCGGAGACATCGAGTCAGAGCAGCCTGCACCCAGGGGTTGTGTGCCTAGGTTCCCCGCGGTGGGCGTGGCCTGGACCGTAGTGTGGCGGTCGAGTGAGGACTACAACTCCCAGTCGCCCGCGCGCCTCCTCACCGGGGCCACGTGACTCGCGTGGCCAGGGCGCGGTAGCAGCTGCAATCCGGAGTTCAATCCGTAGTCGAGTCCGGAGTAGAGTCCCGAGTTGAGTCCCGAGCGGCGGGCGGACTGACGCTACCCGGGCGGGCGGCTAGTGTGCTCACCATGCCGGTGAGTCTGCGCTGCGCGGCGGAGGAGACGAAGGTGGGCGGGCTGGGCGGTACTCCGGAGATCTTCGCAGCCCGGGACCCCGGGGTGGAGAGGGGGAGATGTGTCAGCGACGCTGTCACAGCCGGAGTAGGGCTAGGGAGCGTGGCTGGCAGAGCTAGCTGTGGCTCTGGAAGTTTGTCCCTCTCTGCTAGGTGGGAATCTATCACTACAGCCAGGCCAGCCCCAGCTGGGACGCTGCAGATGGGTGCGAAGAGTGAGGGCAACTGTCCCCGAGCCTTTCCCCGGCTCCAGCCAGATTTGGGGCATTCCGGAAAGGTTTCCTCTAAGGGAGGCCCGGCGGGGTTCAGCCCTTGAGTACACACCCCCTGCTCGGCCTGTCCTGGGCAAGTTCCTGCGATTGTTTCTTTAACATGGGCCCAGTTGCGCTCCCAACCCTTCCTACCCTCGGAATCTGAATGTAGGATTTTCAACAGAAGTCTTTTCCTGGTGAAGTTCCTCTTGGACAGAGAATGACAGCTTGCAAGACTCTGCTCTCTGAGGAAATGCAGTGTTTCTTCATCTCACAAAGGGTGTCTGAAGGACGGCAGGAAACCTACCCAGGCTGTTTGGTGGAGAAGCGTCCCATCTCATGCAGAGCCACTAGTATGGGAAGCCCTTAACAAAGGTCCCCAGGCTGTCAACAGCATCACACAGGCCTTCATCCTTTTCTGGTGTCTGGTTAAAAGCAAAGGCACTTATCTTTAAATTTAACCACAAATGAAAGAAAAGAAACCAAGTCCTGTAAATGGTTCTCTCCTTGGCCACGGTCCCTCCTCTGTGAGGTGCCGCCCTGCAAAAAGCACCGATAAACTGCCAGAGAAGCAGATTTATCCCCAGTGGGAACTCAATAGTGTTCTGCCTTTGCATATCTCACCACAGGACCTGCCAGCTGAAAACTGCTGTCCCTTTCCCTAAGTGTGGGTGTGCTGATTTCGAATCCTTTTCTTTAGCCAAAATACAGAAGTGAGGAAGGGCTTGGGGGGGAGGGGGAAGTTTTGAACTTGGTAGGAAGTGGAATCGCTCCTTATGGGCACTCCTAGTTAAGGACATCCTGCAGTCTATCCTGCCAGCTGCCTCCTGTTCCTGCTTCCCAACTGTCCCAGCCAGTTGCCTCTCCTCCCACAGGTGGCTTTGTCCCCAGGTCATAGCTGGGCCTTCCTGCTCCTGTCCTCTCTTGTCTCCTGCTCCCCTGCTAAGCAGTTCAGATGCCCCCAGCCTTCTCTCATTGGTCTCAGTCTGCACATTCCTAGCATAAGAAAAAGATAGACTGGTTGAGAGAAATGTCCATAGGTTTCTGTGTATGCAAAGGGTGTTGGCTTTTTTGTTGTTTTTCTCCTGAGATAGTTGGCCTGGACCCAAGGATGATAGAATAAAATGAGTTGTGGAAACTCCTAGTGACCAAATGAGCTACCAGAGACATTCCATTCATGCCAACTGCTTTACCAGCCAGACTGGGTGAAGGAGTACTGGGCACAACCTCCACCTGGCAGAGACGGTGCCGGAGGTCTCTCCTGCAGGCTGATAAAGGCACCTGCAGTATACATGGAGTTGTGCCTGATTGTTTGCTTCACCATATTATTCTTTTGTGAGCATTTCCCCAGGCCATTAACAAGAATTATTCATTTGGAATTCTAACGAGATGCCTCAGGGTGGTAGAACTCAAAATTATTTTACTATTTGGTACTATTTTAGCTGTTTATATTTGCCAAGTGCTGCTTTCATATTAGGAAGATAAAGTACTCATTATTCAACATGATTCTGAAGTGACTGCTTACTTATATCTCCATATCGAGGCTGTTACATAATTTACAGGGCTGGTAGACAGGGGACATGATGATTCAGATCATTTCTCTAGGCTTACCCCTACAGACACTTGCTAGAAAGTTGTATGACTCTGAATGCATGGGCCTGTAAACAAACTCTGTTAAGTATCTGGCAGCAGCAGAGATCGGTCGGGGGATATACCAGATGGGAGCTAAACATGGTGTGAGCCTATGCAAGGCCTCAGAAGACAGAGGGCTGCGTGGTGGTGCTATTCAATCAGATCTCTCCCGATGTGGGTCCTCAGGGGATTCAGCTTTAGTGTAGGCACAGCTGTGTTGCTGACACAAGTCAGGCCCCTTTCAGAACTGAAAGGCCTGTGTGCCAAATAGGACAATCATCCCTGTTTCCAGGTCTGGTCTACAGGGGACAAGTCTGAACATGGGGAATAGAACATGCATCGATGAGATGATTCCTCTCTACTTACAAACAGAGGCACAGTCATTTTTTGTCTTCTCTTGTTCATTATTGTGCTTCAGTATAGGAGTGAAGCTCACAATGGGAGCCTCTCTGCATCAAGTTCACAGAGATCTGAGAAAGTAAAGCCAGACGAAGGGAATGTCTTCCTGTGGTTAAGTTCCCATTTTACAGATGGGGAGGCTGAGCTCCAGTAGGAGCTTGCTGTGTGGCTCTTCCCATCAAAGGAGGAAGGCAGATACAGGACATACAGTTTCAGAATCTGTGTTCTATCCACTTGGCTTTGCTTCTCTGTTCAAACGGTACCATGCAGAGTGAGCATCAGAACCCTTTCCTCAAACGGGTCATCTTAAGATCATTTGGCTCTTCTCCTGGGTTCTGATTGACAGGTCTAAGTAGGCACAAGTATTTTTAGTAAAGCCCTGGGGTCTTAAAGGAACACGGCATCCTTCACTAAGCTACTTCGGCAGTGTGGGGCTTGTTGGCAGTCTCTGCACTCTATGGCTCACCTGTAACTCGCTCTGTGGATGTGGAACCAGGCCTATGCACACCTGTGCTCTGCTCCAGCTTCTTTCTCCTAACGTCTTTC
Organism: Rhynchomys soricoides; assembly: GCA_019843965.1. Lineage (NCBI taxonomy): Eukaryota > Metazoa > Chordata > Mammalia > Rodentia > Muridae > Rhynchomys > Rhynchomys soricoides. The sequence continues at coordinate 16,835 of JADRCH010011374.1, forward strand.
CACCTGATTTGCATCCTGTTTTTCAGCTGTAGTCTTGACCACTGGCTTTTCTTCCCTGTCCTCGGATACCATGGTCCTGTTTGCTTGTTTCTTTATCCTTTGAAAGCCCCAAGCATCACCATGGCGATTACATGGGGGATCTTTCCACCTGTGGTTCCCTCCTGTCACAGCTTCTTCCCTTCCCTTCTCCCAACATAGCCTTGTCTCTTCTACTTTCACATCTTTTGGAAATATTAAAACTAACAATCAAGGGCTCAGTTGGCTGAGTGCTTGTTTAGCACACACAAAGCCATAGATCTGAGCCCCAGTGGCACAGAAACTAAGTGTGGTGCTTTCTTCTGACCCCAGCACTTAGAGGATGGAATTAGGAGGGTCAGAAGTTCAGAATCATTCTCAAGTCAAGGCCATCCTGGGCTACACAAGACCTTGACTAAAATACAACAAAATGGACTGGATAAATGGCTCAGCAGTTGAGACTATGTACTGCCCTTACAGAGGACTGGTCCCAAGAACCTATATTATTCTCGGGCAGAGTAATATAACTGGCTGTAATCTGGCTCCGGGAGGATGTGGCATCCTCTTGTGGCCTCAGTGGACGCTCAAACAAAACACACACAGAGACACACACTTACACACATAACTAAAACAAAAATAATATTTTTTGCCAGATAAAGTGGTGCATGCCTTTAATCACAGCACTTGGGAGGCAGAAGCAGGTGGATCTGGTCTACATAGCAAGTTCCAACCCTCCCCCCCCCTTTTCTCTGTGGATAGATAGGTAGGTAGATAGATAGACAGACAGACAGACAGACAGATATGGATCTAGGTATCTTTAAAAACAAATAAGCATGCCCATGAGTTTTCTCTACAAATCAGTGTCTGTTTACTTCTTACAACAAATGAAGGTCAGATTTGAAGACCTGGGTTCCATTCCTGATGCTGCCACCACCTCAGTGTAGCCTTGGGCTTCCTTAGAGGTTGTGTTGAGAGCTCAGACTCTGAAGCCAGTCTGCCTGGGCAAAACACCTGCTGGACAACATGTCCACAGATAAAAGATTAACCCTCTCCCAAGTTAGATACTGACCAACAAGGAAACGGAATGGAAAACAGGCAGGGACAAGGTTCTAGGGTCTGCCTTCTAGCAGGAAAGAGAGCTGTTAAGTTTTATTTTGCTCAATTACAGCTTCTCCCAGATTTACTTGATTACAGAGTTCATCTCTCAGAGAGTGTCTTAAGAGCCTGTGGTTCTCATAGAATTTGAGAAATATCCCTTTAGCTTTGACAGGTGTGGGAAAGAGACCTCACTGACTGGCACCTCATGTGAATGGCTGCACTTGTCTTCTCAAAGCTTCCCTGGGATGGTGCTCAGGCTCCAGAAAGCCCTTAATTGACAGATCTGGTTTGCTCTACTATCCTTTTGTGTTTTTGAGATTATAACTAACCTTACTCCAGGTTGGCCTGTGTTTCAGTCACTATTCTATTGCTGTGAAGAGACACCAGTGACCAAGGCAAATCTTATAAAAGAAAGCACTTAATTCAGAACTTGGGGTTTCAGAGTTAGTCCATCATCATCATGGCAGGGAGCTTGGCACCGGAGAAGTAACTGAGAGCTACATCCTGATCCATTGGCACAGAGATACTTGCACATGTGCACGCTTACACACACACACACACACATACAGCCTGGTGTGGGCTTTTGAAACCTCAAAGCCCATTGACACAATTCCCCCAACAAGGCCATGCCTACTCCAACAAGGCCACATCTCCTAATCCTTCTCAAGTTGTGCCACTTCCTGATGACTAAACATTCAAATACACGAGCCTATAAGAGCCATTCTTAGTTAAGCCCCCACACTCTGGAACTCATTATGGACCCAAGTGGCCTTGAATGCACAATAGTGCAGCTGCCTCAGCCTTCCCAGAGCTGGGATTAGAGTAGTGAACTCCCACGCCCACTTTCATCCTACTGTTCTTTATTATCTCCTTTGGTCCTAAATCTTGAGAAGGGGAGAGAAGGAAAAGATAGATGTATATAATCTGTGGTTTACGGCTGTCACCTGCAAACAAGGTTTTGTGTCTCTCACTCCCAGGTGGCCAGGATGCTCCATGGCAGTTTCCAAACAAAGCTACAGCTAACCCAATCTGTTTGCCCATCTGCTTGCCCATGGAAACATGCCTCAGTCCTAAATCCCACAGCCTTTCTGAGAACCCACCCTCTCTCTCTAAGTCCTCTCCCCAGGAACACTCATTGAGAGCTACAGGGTCTTTATGAAGCCTTTCCCTCTCGGGGCTCCCTTTTCCCATCCAAAGATGAGACAGGGTTCAGGGAGTGGGAGTTGGACTGAATCAGTGTGTTGTTGTTGTTGTTGTTATTATTATTATTATTATTATTATTATTATTATTATTATTATTATTATT
>JADRCH010011375.1:0-35573 GCA_019843965.1 Rhynchomys soricoides
AGAAGAAGAAGAAGAAGAAGAAGAAGAAGAAGAAGAAGAAGAAGAAGAAGAAGAAGAAGAAGAAGAAGAAGAAGAAGAAGAAAGAAGAAAATTTAAAAAGTATCAAGGTGGAAAAATATTATCAATGTTTATAGCTAACAAAGGATTAATACTCTTAACAGTTCTATAGGAAAAAGGATAGAGAACTCCAAAAGAAGATTCACAGGAGAAATAATGGGAATGAAATATATGAAAGCTTTATTACTAATAAAAATACATAGCTGCTGGGCATGGGTACACATCTTTAATCCCAGCACTCAGGAGTCAGAGGCAGCAGCTGGAGGCTAACCTGGTCTACATTAACTCCAGGACAGCCAGAACTACATAAGGAGACCCTGTCTAAAACACACACACACGCGCACACACACACACACACACACACACTCACACACACAAACGCAAACAAAGCAACCAACAAACGAATAGCTATTCAGCCTGAGTAGGTCCACAGCAGTTTGAAATGAAAAACTAGAAACATCAATACCCATCAATCCAGCACAGGTCAGCTGCACAGTAGGCTACTGTGCAGCAGTAATGAGTACTGTATCCTCAGCACTTTTAAAGGCATTTAATATGAGCTCAGGGTTAATGTGTTGTCTATAGTTGTTATTTATAACCCATACAATTAGAGAAGGAATTAAAAACAGCTTTTTAATTTTATACTTTTCTATATTGTTTGCACTTTCCCTAATACATTCATACCATAACCATATTAAAAGAAAAAAAAAATTGTTTACTAAACAGCTATGCCCGGCACTTGGGTCGGAGAGAAACTTGGCTTTTGGAATTTACCTTTTCAAGGGACTCCTTCTCAGCTCGGAGGTCAGTCAGCTCTTCCTCCAGGGATGTTACCTTGAGCTCCAGCTGCCTCCGGCTCTGCTTTTCACTTTTGAATTTGGTTTGTGTTTGCTCAGAGGCTTCTCGAAGCTCTAGGACAGAGAAAGGAGACATGACTGTAGAGTCAGAGATGCAGTGGACAATGTGGCATCCCAGAAACTCTCTCAGAGTGGCATGCTTTGATCTCCTAATCTTACTGCATGAGCAAGCCTCCCTGACCTGCAGTAAGGATTAGCAAGCCCTGTACTGACTCTGCTATCGATCCATGTTAAACCTGGAAAGGGTAACTTCTATATGTACACACTTCCTTCTGCATATGCAAAGTGTAAAGAATGTTCTCTGACTATTCAGAGGCCACCTTCAACACCATCACTCATAGAATCCCATTTCTATCACCATATGGACACATGTATCTTACTGAGCAGAGCTCAGAGCTCACATCCCTCTCAATGCCTGGGTAAGACTCTCAGCCTTCTTGGTAGCTAGGACATTTGACCAAGAATTTGTTTTCAAAATATTCCTTCTCAAATAAGTTTGGGGTGGGGGTTATCTTTTAATTTAATATACTAAAACTTGTTTGAAAACTGACTCTTGAAGTCACTGTCACTAAGAACTGTCAGGAGAAACTACAAAAGACAAGTGAAACATCTACATGTGTTGTGGAATATTTGATCATACTGTGAACCCTGAGATTGTGTTATTTACCGGAAAAACCTATTTGTAGTTGTGGTGTGGCTCAGCCTTAGCACACAGCTTTAATCCAAGAGCTTTCTGCTTACTGTAAACAGGTTAAATAAAGTCAACCATAGGTCAAGAGGAGGAGCAAGCAACCAGTTGACAGGAAGTGGACATAGGACTGTTAAGAAAAGAACACAGAGAGTAAGAGGGGGTCAGGAGGATGGAGAGAGAGAGAGAGAGAGATGCACACACAGGAAGGAGAACGGAGGGACATTCAGTTTGAAGGGTTTTTTGAGACAGCCTGAAAGAGGGGCATTCATTCTGGGACTTTAGCTGAGGAGGAAGGTCAGCTGCTTCTCTGAGCTAGCAGGCTTTTGCCCCAGCATCTGGCTCTTGAGACTTTATTGGTAAAACCAAACGACCGAGATTTCATTAAAAAGCAACATCCATCCACTCTGCTGCAGCAGCCTCTGTCCCTGCCCACTGGTCCCAGTCGCCTTCCACACAGGTATCTTCATACCGAGACATGAGTGAGCATGTCACAAACATCTGGCATTCACAAATGTCTAGCTAATCAGCATGTCTTCATCACTACCCTTGTGCCAAGCACTGAAGTAACCTTCATATGGAGCAAAGGATCTTACAAGGAATATCACTGACCTTGCCCTTCAGGAGCTTGTATTCTAGTGGGAAGAATAGAATTATAAATGATGCTCATCAAAGGCTACTCTGATGATCAGAATAATGCACTAAGAGATAAAGGATTTAAAGAAAGATCGGATGGTCTGGAAAAGCTGGGGAAACTTGTGAGAGGCAGATCTTTAGAGAGGATTGGAGATGCTATGATGGTGAGTGAGCATGCCAAGTGGGCACACCCCTCTAAACCAGCTATTCCAAGAAAACATGATGAAAAGCAAAACAGAATGGGCGGAAGAGTAGTCAGCAGGGCTATGGTTATGGCAGAGCTCTGGGCCTCCAGTCTAAGCTGGAGCACTGCAATCCACTCTCCAGGAAGGAGGAAACCACAACAGGAAGTGCTTCTTTCTTCAAAATCCACCAAGTCACAAGTCAGTATTTCCTCAGAGAAACAGTGCAACTCATCAAGGACAACTGAATTGAGGGAGGGCTGTCTTCCTGTTTATGTAAAACAATGGTATAGTTTTTCTACCAGTCCCATTTGATGCTCAGTCCTTCATGAGTGCCATGAACATTATGCCAAAGGAACTGGCAGGAAGGATGCCATTTAACTTCTTAAGTTTAAATGGTGCCATGCTGGCCTTCTCCTCTGAGAGTTTACCTGAGAGGTCAGCCTGGAGTCTGGTGACTTGGCCCCTGAGAAGATCTGTCTCCTTCAAGTTTTCTGTCAGTTGCAACTGCAGCTCTGTCTCCTTCTTCTGGTGAGCGGTCATTTTCAGCTGCAGGTGAGAGACCTGTGCAGTGGCTGCTGCTAACTCTTCTGTTACCTTGGCCTGGATGGTGACAAAGGGTGACATTACTTTAGACATAGGCATTCCAAGTGCTGATTCAACCTCCAGTGACTCTAAGCTGATGGGACTGGTAGACAGGAAGGGAGGAAAGAATACCTTCCACCTGCACTGGGCTAAAATCAAGCCTTGAGAGTGCACAAGGGCTCAGATTGAATTCTGTTGCAGAAATATGTTCTTAGTAAATACTCCACAAGCCGATGTGGTGGTACACAGCTGAAATCCCAGCAGCACTTGGGAGGCTGAGGCAGGAGGATAAGGAGTTGCAGACAAGCCTTTGTTATATAACAAAACTGTTCAAAAGCAAACAGACAAAGAAACTAGTACTGTAGGAGATGACAAAAGCTCGTTTCAAGGCTGTTCGATGCAGCATTAAGTTGTTACAGAATGCAAAACCAACACAAAACGCTGAGAAGACTTAAGCAAAATAGGAAACGCCATCCTGTGTGCTATCAACACTATATTTGAAAAGAACACTCAATGGCATGGAATACACCTGGAACCTACTGCTAAGTGAAGAAGATACGTAAATTATCAAATAGTATGTTAAATATTATTCTGTTTTTGTAACATGGTCTGTATGTAAAAAAAAAACAAAAAAAACCTTGCAGGCATTTTGTACAAATAGCCACTCTAGAGAGAACTGCAGTGCTTTCTACTTTCTTCTTGCTGATTGGATTATATTTTACATGAGCCTTTCAAAATGATTTGTCACAAATTATTCTTTAAAAAGATAATGTTCTATAGCTCAATTTTTAAAAAAGACTTTAAAAAGTAAACAGTGACAATCTCCCACTTTACTCAGTTCTATCTTGCCTCATATTGATAACCACAGAGAAATATTTTTTTCAGGAGCTGGCAAGATAGCTCAGTGGGTAAAGATGCCTGTTGCCAAGATGGACAACCTGAGTTTGATTTCCAGTGGGAAGAGAAAATTGATACTGGAAAGTTGACCTCCACATTCGCACTGTAGTAGATGCAGGCACACATACACACGAACACAAAATAAGTAAATAACAATGTAGCAAATATGAATTCAACTTCCCATTTGTATAAAGTGATTCTTTATATACACACTGAGTCTTCACACAGTCACACACAGTTCCAGATAAAACAGCAGATATGCTATACATTCGGCAATAGCACATATGGGTCTTCTCCCCTCCCTCTTTTTTTAAAAATCTGAATCATATTCCAGTGTGTGGATGGGAGGTAGTTTATTCTGTATTGTGGCACACATGGAGTGTTTCTGGTCTTTCTCATCGCACCTGTGAGCATCTTAGATCTTAGAGTGTATGTAATGATCCCCTCTGTATGCAAGAGCCTTTTAGAATATTTCCAGATGCAGAACTGCTAGATCAGAGTAAATCCACGTGCAATTCTGTATATTGTTGGGTCTCCTCCATCAGCTATTCTACATGTTTCATCACCCATCGCCAACACTTCAATCAAGCTGATGAGAAATGTCATTTTGTGCCGCTTCCTAACACCTCTATGCTAGACAAGGACCAGCTGAAAGAGCCTAAGTGTCCTCGGAGAACGTATGATGAAGGTGAGATAACTGAGAACTCTCACATGGTATTCCGAGCACTAGAGATGACAACAATGATGAAGGACAGTCAAGAAAAGCCAGCTACTACTTCCGTTCCTTGAACTGCTGCTCCACAGCACACAAACTCAGAGTCAGCAAAGCAGTGTGGGGATGCTCTGTGGGGATCAGGCTTGTTTCTGCATTTGGGCTGACTCCCCTATGCTGTGATATTGGCACCATGATTCCCTCTATGTCATTACACGCATCAGTGCACATTTTACAACTGTCTACTTTCTTCTATTATTTGTAGTTTCTGATGGTATTCACTGTGCACACCTCTTTTTACAGCACTTATTGCTGGGGCTGAAGCTATATCTCAGTAGTGGGACACTTGCCTAGCATGTAATAGGCCCTAAATTCAACCCCTAGAATCACATATACAAAAAATTATTTATTCCTTGCCTTAACCCCAAGTATTTTTTATCAACTTTCTAGCTTCTATTTAAAGTTTGGTATTTCTGACTCCCCTAAAGGTAAAGGAAATGAAACAAAAGTGTGTATGACTTAAAAATAAATAGGCCATGAATCTGAGAGTTTAAGTGACCTTTACAGTAAGTGTGGTGGCTTGAGTACATAGACTCCTGCGTTTGAATGCTTGGCCCACAGGGAGTGGTATTATGAGTGGGTGTGGCCTTACTGAAGTGGGTGTGGCCTTGCTGGAGAAAGTGTGTCACTGTTGGGGCAGGCTTTGAGGTCTCAGAAACTCAAGTCAGTTGTCTCCTGCTGCTTTTGGAGCAAGGAGTGTTTCTGTAGCACTTCTTAGCTCCTCCAGCACCATGTCTGTCTGCACACTGACATGCTTTTCCACCATGACGATAATGGACTGAGCTTCTGAACCTGTGAGCCCGCCCCACTTAAATGTTGTCCTTATAAGAGTTGCCGTGGTCATAGTGCCTCTTCACAGCAATAGAAACCCTAACTAAGACAGTAAGCATTAGATAATTATTTTTATCTAGGATCTTTAGAGTGGGCTTCATCTTCTTAACACAGAATAAAGAGGTTTATAAATAAAGGTTTATTTGCTATTCTACTTCACACAGCCCATGAAAACTGAACTAACATAGAACTCAGACAGCTTTGAACCACTGTGTAGCTTAGAGAGTTCACTAATTAGAGCAGAGCCCCTCTCAAGACCTTAAAGACACCTCTTGTCCAAAAGAACAGAGTAGGAGACTCTCAAAAGTGCTTCCCCACAATTTCTTTTAAAGTGGCATCTCATTATTTACCCCAGACTGCCCTCAAGTTAATGATCCTCTTACCCCAGCGCAAATGCTAGGATTGCAGGCATGCACTACTATGATCAGCTTCCAACATTTTTATCTCAGATTCTTACCTAGAAAGGCCTATTACAGAAGCATAGAAATACTCCCACCCAAACACATGTCCATAACCCAATGACAACAACAATATGTCAACCATGGTTATCTTTGAGTGGAAGGATTATAGGTGCTTTATGTTATGGGTTTTTTATTAGAATGAACAGATTCAACTTTTATAAGTTAGAAAAGAGAACATGTTACTATGTGTGTGTGTATGTAGCTATTTATAGACATAGTCACAATATTTTAAAAATTGTCAGGGGCAGTAATGTCCAGGGGAAAGGAAGTCAGCAGAAACCTACATGGTAGTGGGAGGACTCTCTGATTCCTACTCTGGAGCAATGTCTACGGTTGAGGTAGAGCTGGGAAACCAAGCAAGGATTCAAAGACAAGGAAGCACTGACTCCAGAAGCAGGAAAGCAACATCAACAGAAACAGCACTCTGGATGAGAGGACAGTGCTGAAAATGAGTCCCTAAGCAGGTCCTGTCTAACTTCTGGCGCTTGAATTTGTTCTTTTTAAAGTAAGCTCATTAAGCTCAGTTCCTCTAAAAGGTCTTCCCTCTGAATCATGACTTTATAAGAAAACTGATTCTTGCATAGTTTCACTTACCAAATATTCCTTGAACACTTAACCATATTTTTCTGAGCAATGTTTGGTGGCAGAAATCTGCCTCCAGAAGTGAACTGCTAATTTCCCTTTAAGAGAGATCGCAGGGAGAGTGCTACTGATTAAAGCTGATACACACCTTCAATCCCAGCACTCTGAGGCAGAGGCAAGCATATCTCTTAAATTCAAGGCCAGCATGGTCTACATAGCTAGTTTCAGACAAGCCAGTACTACATAGTGACACCCTGCGTCAAACAACAAATTTAAAAAAAAAAAAAAGGTAAATTATCCAGGGATAGTGGCATACATCTGTAATTCCAACACCTAGAAAAGTGAGGAGGCTGTAGAGTCTGAGGCTAGCCTGGGCTACATACCAAAACCTAGTCTAAACAAACCTGAGCTACACAGTGAGAACCTACATAAATAAGCAAGAAAAAACAACTACCAGAGGACAGTTAAGGTGTAAAATATCTCACTGAAATAATGGTGATCAGCGGAATATGTGGTACCCTAGTCATCAGCTGGGAGGTTCCCTGGAGCACATCGAGACTCTAGAGGGCACCAAGCAGGTGTGAGCTGCAGTTCTGCCCTTGATCTACCCCTGTCATTTAGCTACTATCACACACAGGACACCTGCTGGGCTCAGTGCCAGACACCTGTGGAGTTTCAAAATGCAAAAACACAAGTGGATTAGCAAACTAAGTAAGAGCCTGATAAACTCTGAATGACTCATAGGCCAAATTAGACCACTACTTGTTGTGGGGAATAATATTTTATTGGAACATACTTGTGAATACATATACATACAGTAGTGATATCTGTGGTGGTGCACACCTTTAATCTGGGCCACACCTTCTGCTGGAGACCTACGTAAGGATGTTGGAAGAAGGAAGACTCTCTCTTTTTCTCCTGCTTGCCTGTGTGACAGAACTAGATCTTTGGACTTCCATTCACAGCTGCTGCTGACCACTGTTAGGGAGTTGGACTACACACTGTAAGTCATCAACAAATTCCCTTACTATATAGAGACTACCCATAAGTTCTGTGACTTTAGAGAACTCTGACTAATACAAACATGGAGGTCACAAGTTGAACGTAAGTAAAAACAAAAGTATCCAGATGCCACATCCAGAGACTATTACAAGAGAGGTGACTCGTATACCTGGGCAGGTTCTGGAATACAGGAGAGCTTTGGAAAAATTTTATCTTGGCTGCATATAGTAAGTTAGAATCCCAGAAGATGAGGCTTCAAAATATGTAGTTCTGATTAAGTTTCCCAAGGGATTCTGAGGTAGCGAAACCACTGTTGGGCCATCTCTGGTCTATAGAATATTTTATAGTCATCATTTTATCTCTGAATAGTAACAATGAGGATAAACAGAATGTGTAAGGAAAAGGACAGGAAAAACAAAATAAAACTAGAGACAGGAGACACACTCATAAGGCACATTTTGTGGAGAACAGTGAAGTTCCAGGCTGTTGACTGTGACCAGGTCATTAATAGATGGCCACAACAATGAATGAAGTAGTAATGGGAAAGAAAGAGTAACAGAAGAGGAGGAGGCACTGCTCAGTAGATGAAAGCTGGCTGTCTTAATTACTGTTCTATTGCTGTTAGAGGGGGAAAAGCATTTCACTGAGGGCTTCCTTAGTTTCAGAGTATTAGTCCCTAATCATCATGGTAAGGAGCATGGTAGTAGGCAGGCAGGCGTGGTACTGGAGCAGTGGCTGAGAGCTCACATCTGATCCATAAGTTACAGGCAGAGAGAGTGAGACACGGCCTGCTGTGGGCTTGTGAAACCTCTAAGCCCACCCCCCAGTTACACAACTCCTTTAACAAGGCCACACCCCCTAATCCTTCCTAAACAGTCCATCGACTGGGAACCAAACATTTAAATATATGACTGGGGACTATGGGGGCCATTTTCATTCAAACCACTGCCCAGGCCAAAGATATTACTAACTGCATACTATGGTTAAGCAAACACAAGATAGCTTAAACCATAAATAAGAAACCCTTATTATCAGAATACCAGAAAGCACATCAACACCACAAGTTAGTGTTCATTCTGTTCAATTTTGCTTAAAATTTCATGAAAAAATACAAGATAAAGTGCAAAGATTTCCCAGCTGAAGAGTGATAACCCAAATAAGAAGGAATCTGTTCTGGATAGTGTCCAATGGACAAGAAGAAGAAAATTGGGCTCCAGAATTAGTTGACTCCAATCCAAGACTGACTAGCACATTTCTCAGTGCTTTTCAAAGCAGGTTAAAATTTGTATATCTAAAAGACCAATGTCACAGTAATTCATCATCACTCCTGCCTTTCCTTACTTATTTGTTTGTTTATTGTGGCAGGGGCTTGTATAGCTCAAATTTTGGCTTCAAATTTTCTGCCTAACAGAATGCTCTTGAATTCTGATACTTGTGTGTCTACGCCCCATGCTCTAGGACTATAGGTTCCTGTCACTATAGCCAACTCTTACTATTCTCCTTTTGTCTTATTTTACACTATGTAGCCTTAACTGGCCTAGAATTTGCTATGTAGACCAGGCTGGTCTTGAATTCACAGAGATCAGTTTGCTTCTTCATCTCAAATAACAGGATTAAAGGTGTATGGCATGTCACCTGGCATTTTATTCTTTAAGCCAAGGTCTAGCTATGTAGCCCTGCCTGGCCTGCTGTGTAGCTCAGGGTGGACTTACAGCAACCTTTTCTCTTGGCCTCCCAATGCTGGAATTGCACGCATACACTACCTGTCTGGCTCCAAAGTAGCACTTTAAAATGCTTTTGTCAAAACAAAATGAGTAACATATTAAATACAGACAAAGGAGCAAATTAGACAGTCTTAAATTCCACTAAGAACATACACATTTGTTACATGGCATAATAGAAATTTTCTTTTAATTCTATCAAAAGAATAAATTTAGCTTCTTGTAAACTATAAGAATCTCAACATTACTTAATTATTCAGACGGGTAGTTGGATTTTCTTTTTTCTTTTTGTTTCCTTTTTTCTTAAAGAGAGGATCTTACTATGTAGCTCAGGCTGCCCTTGAACTACAGATTCCCCTGCCTCTGCCTGGCAGAAGCTGGAGTTACAGGCATGAAACAGCACCCCGAATTCAATCACTTTTTTTGAGTTAACTTATTGCAAAACATTTAGTAAAACAGATCTAGAGGTGATTAATACATGAAAATCTGTTGGAGGATTTCCAGGTCTCTTCCCAAAGATGGCAAATATCCTGCTGCACAGAAACTGGGAAGTTCATATCTAGGACTATTCCACACCTCAGTGCATCCTGAGGGCTCAGTGGGCCTTCGTTGGCCCAGTGATTTTTTTTTTTACCTTCTCTTGTTCAGCATGCAATATTCTTGCCTGTGTGTTTTCTGTGGCCGTTTGAAGCGAATTGTTCCTCTTCTCCATCATCAGGTTACTTTGCTCAACATACCTGAGACAGAAATAAAGGCAAAGGAAACATTCACAAAGCATTGAATGTTTGGCAGGCACATGGCCCTCAGTTCTCACAACATTGCTCTACACTTTCATCAGAAACAATCTGAAGGGCTCTGGAGGGAAGGCTCCTAGGTTAAGAGCCTTTGATGTTTTTTGTAGAGGACCCTGGTTTAGTTCCCTGCATCTATATGGTGGCTCACAATCATCTGTAACTCCAGTTCCAAGGGATCCAGCTCCCTTTCCCAGGGCACTGCACACACATGATGCACAGATATCAAGCCAAATATCCATATGAATAATTTTTTTAATTTTTAAAAGGCCAAACAACAATCTAAAATCCTATTGCTTTTCTGAGACCTGCAGAAATTAACTAAGCTATCTGCAGTGACCAAGGAAGGAGGTAGCAATCTGGGTCACAGATGACTCTCTGCATAATGAAGGTAGACACTCCCAGGGTGCATGTTAATGGGAGATGGGGAGAAAAGAAAAAGGGGTAAGAAGACTCTCAGGGAAAAAAAGAAAAGAAGCCACTCTTCCAATCCTCCCATGTGAGAGACAAAAAACACTGGACAAGAGAAACACGGAAAAAATAACTTTTCCAAGTGAAACAATGAATTGAGACTAGTTCTGTTTATCTTTCCACTCTCCACAAAGCCCAGAAGGATCCACTAAAAGCTATAAAATGTGCTTTATGAAATCATTGAGGCTCTGAGTTCTGGTTGATAAAATAGCCCACACAGAAAAGAGAAGAGAGGACACAGTTTTCTACCTAACACCATTTTCCGAGAAAGCTAGGCCTGCAGACATAAACAAAATATCCAAAGCCACACAATAAATGACGTGCAGGGCTGATAGTCAACCGCAGGTGGGTCTTAATTATACCAACCACAGCCACCTCAGCCTTTACTACTGAAGGTAGAACAGGTAATTAACACAAGGAGCAGAGATAGAAATGGTTGAAATACATGGGCTGGGGAACGGGTTGCAGCTCAGAAGTATTCCATACTCAGTATGTGCAAGGCGCTCAGGTTCAAAAACAAAACATAACAAAGTGTAGAGGAGGATTGTAACTAACCTACTACCCTCAACAATGTGTATTATAGTGGGCAAACGTACATTAAACCCTTTGTCCACCCTCCCCAGCCCTGCCTCATCCCTGCCATTACCTCTGATTTCGTTCAATGAGGTCACTAATCTTGTCATTCTGCTCTTCTATCCGACTGCTTTTCTCAAGAAGCTCCTGTTTCAGTCTCTCATTTTCCTAAATCCAAATATACAACATACAAGGTAAGTATCTTAAAAGTGCCCAGTAAGTCAGTAAGCATCTTGAAAGTTCCACTTCCTCTCCACTCTCTGCTTCCTGGCCATAGCTGCAACATGACCAGCCACCACATGTTCTATTGCTCTGTCTTCCCTGACATGGTAGACTAGATCCCCAAACTCTACAGAAAAACAACTTTCACCTATGGATGGCCTTGTAAACACAGTTTGAAACAAACACTAAAACTTATTTTCCCAGAGATGTAACTGTTAAAGTAGCAAATCAAATTATATCTGCTGGATTTTAATCACTAGACTAGATAGGCTGAGGTGGTCATAAAATGAGAGTTTAAAATAGGCCTAAAAAGCAGGGTTTCTTTTTTGACTACATAAGTCATACTGCTATTTAGCATGTAGAATATAGTATACTACAGCTTAATATATTAGAGTAGATAGTATAATCAGATACTTGTGGTTTGAATGTGAAATGTCACCCATAGGCTCACAAGTTTGAATACTTGATCCCCAGCTTGGGGTGGACTGGAAGAGGGGTCCAATTAGAGGAAGTGGGCCACTTAGGGTGTTCCTAGCCAGTTGCCTCAACTCTGCCACCACTCCTACCTGCCACAATGGGCTGCACGCTCTCAAACTAGGAAGCAAAAGAAAAGTTGCTTCCTTAAGTTGTTTCTTGTCAGGTATTTGGTCATAGCAACTAGGAAAATAACTAAAATAAAAGTATAAGCCACAGAACCAAATTAAGCCATAATGGCTTTTCCAACTCTAGTACTCAACACATGCTATTTCTGGGGGTGAGGGGACAGATTTTAAAGCGTAGCACATCTGAGGAGGGCAAATGAACAAGTCCTCCAGGCTGTGTCATGTTCTCCCTCGTCCTCACCTGGATGATTCGCTGGATGTTGCTCATAATCATGCTTGTTTCCATTGTGACTGACATGCTAGGTAGCGGCATGGAGTTGCCAGAGCTATGCTTCTGTAACTCTTCGACCTGCAAACGGGAAGCAAGGAAGGCTATGAACATGTTTAAGTGGAAAAATACACTTCACCCAGGACCAATCACGTTTTTGAGAGAGCAAATATATTTCTGAGACAATATCTAAATGTAAACTTACTTTCTCTGCTAAATTAATCCCAAAGTAAAGATGATAACTCTTCTAGGGAAATGACCAAGGACTGTGAATATGGGAAACCAAGGAAGAGTGTTCTTACAGCTGAGTTCTTAACATCCTACTTACTGCCCACTTCCTGTGCCCCCTCTAACATTTTAACTTATTGTCTCTTTTTAAAATTAAAAAACATGTTTCTAGATTTATTTACTTTATGTGTCTTAAGTGTTTTGCCTACTAAGTATGTATGTGCCTGGTTCATCAGAGATGAGAAGAAGATATCAGATCTTCTGGAACTGGAGTTACGAATGATTGTGAGCCACCATGTGGGTGTTGGGAACTGAGCTGTGTCTTCTGCAAGAGCAGCAAGTGCTGTTAATCACTGAACTGTCATTCCAGCCTGCTACTATTTCTGTATTACAATTTCACACATCTAAACAACGTCTTTATGGTGCCTATCTGTTATCATGTGCACATATGGTCTTCGTGAGTATGGACATGTACACCTGTGCTACAGCACATGGATGGGAATCAGGGAGTCAGAGTATAATGAGCAGGAATTGGTTCTCTCTTTTCCTGATACATTTCAGGGATCAAACTCAGGTCACTGGGCTTGTCCAGCAAATGCTTTTACCTGCTGAGCCATCCCTGGCCCAACTGCCCTATTTTCAACAGAGCCTCAGTCACCTTAGTCATGAGATGATCCATTTTATCAGCCACTTTGTTGACTGTCATTCGAACTTCAGTGTTGTGTTGCCGGGCTTCGGTCATGAGAAAGGACATCATGTCACCTGATCCTAAACAGACATGAAAAGGAACTTATAAACCTGGGAAGAGAAAACTATGTATGGAAAAGTACAAGGGCAGTTTTAGCATGGGAAAGAAGGGACTACGTATGAGGAAACATGATAAGTCATTTCACACTCTCAGGAGAAGACATAGAACAGGCAACAGAGACTAAAAGGCCCCCAAACTAATAATAACTAAGTTATATTTCTGCAAAAGGCTTCAAGAGCTAGACTCTGGCTCAGATGCATGCTGGCCCAAGTGGATCCACTTTGGATCCTATAATCCTGCACTTACATCATTTCCCCATTCACCCAACTGCATGCCGGGCATCTCGCAGGCAGCAGGAGTGCAGCCATGAATAACACATGGTTCCAGATCTTAGTGGACTATAGTTGGGAAACTGACACATACAGAAATCATTACAACACAGTATTTTAAATGCAAGATGGGCATAGTGGCATGTGACTGTAACTCACAAGGCAAACAGAAGACTCAGATTTCAAGATCAGCCTGGGCTACATGAAATGCTGTCTTAAAAACAATTTTTTTTTTTTTTGAAGGAGGTGATTTCAAGTGTAGAAAAAAGACCATGTAGGAAGTACAAAAGTACCTTTTGGTAATGAACATATATAGCTGTGTCTATGGGAGCAATGGATGGAGAGGTGGTGAGCCAGAGGAAATGTCAGGTTGGACGGATGTCAAAGTGTTTCAAAGATGGAGAAGGAACAGGACTCCAGACAAAGGCTGCTTTAGAGAGCCCTTCCCACTGCGGAAATGCAACTTAGGCTGCTGGATACACCCGGTTCCTCTTGCCACTATCCAGATGCCAAAGTGATTACCAAACAAAAGACAAGCTGCACAGCACAGCAGAAAACCAATGAATCCAGCAACATTTCACTTGCCTTGTTGAGAAAAGACACCTACACTTGCCCAAGTGCATAAAAGACACACAAAGTTACCCAAGCAGCTGTGAGAGGGGCAGAAGTTTAATGACAGACAGGATACTTTATCCTATTTTGTATTGCCTGACATTTTTTTTTTCATGTTTTCTTCTTCTTCTTCTTCTTTTTTTTTTTTTTAAACTTTATTTACATTTCAAATGTTTTCCCCTTTCCCCTTTCCAGATCTCCCCTTTGGAACCTCTCTACTTCCTCCCCCCTCCCCTGCCACTATGGGGGTATTCCCCCACCCATCCACCCACCCACTCTCCTCTTCCCTCCTTGGCATTCTCCTACACTGGGGGATCTAATACCCTCAGGTCCAAGGGCCTCTCTTCCCCCTGATGTCTAACAAGACCCTCCTCTGCTGCATATGTGGCCAGCACCATGGGTCACTCCATGTGTATTCTTTGGTTGGTGGATCAGTCTCCAGGAGTATCGGGAGGGTCATGCCTGACATTTTTACTACAGTGAATTACTTTCAGAGTCACTCACCACCCACAACAGTGCCTGCTTCCTCCCAGTGCCCTCCAGTGTGTGCTCTTTCAACATCTGCTATGAGCTCTTGTCACTCTGAGAGAAGGATCTAGAGAGCTGGTAGGAGAGTCATGGAAGAAAAACACCCAGAACAGAGGCACAAAGGGCCTTTGAGGGAGATATAAATGTTCTAAAAATGGATTGTTGTGACAGATGCACAATTCTAAACACTTCAAAAAAAAAAAACAAACTCCTGGGGTCTGGGAAGATGCTCCACTGGTAAAAGTGGTTGCTCCACAAACTCAATACCTGGATGTGAATCCTCAGCAACCATCTAAAAACAGAAACCAAAAGAGCTGAGCACGGTTTTTACACACCTGAAAGCCCAGCACTGGGGGGGTGGACAGAGGTGAATCCTGAAAGCTTCTGGCTAGCTGGTCCAAAATGGCAGATTTCCAGTTCACCAAGAGAGACCTAGTCTCAAAACAATACACTACAGACCAATAGAGGAAGACATCCAATGTATGTGTGCACAGGTGTACATAACTGCACATTCATATATATGCACACATACACACATATATAACATGTACTATATATATATAGGCTTTCTTTGCATTATATACTTGAATAAATCGTATGGTATATAAATCACCTCTCAATCAAGCTGCTAAAACAAACAATGAAAAGAAAGGGCGGAGAGCTGGAGGAAAATGAAAACAGAATGGGAGGAGGAGGAGCCCAGCAAGGGCAGAAGATGAAAAACCGGAAGGGGGAAGTTATTCTCTACCTTGAAAGTGGGGAGCCTGGGACAGTGGTGCTGGGTACAAGGGTCGAACAGGCTGCAGCTGGGAAGTGACTGGGGATGTCTGGGGATATGTGTAGGCTTGCACACCTGCATAGGGCTGAGAAAGTGACAAGTTACTTACTTAATTTCCTATGATAGAACAAAGCAGATTAACCAGGGAGGAGGCTCAAGTTACTAAAGCTGGAAATGATGAGATCAGGGTTAGGCAACTGTCCATGGGACTTGATGGTATCTGGTCACTCCAGTCCTACCCAAAACCCGAGGAACAGGAATCTTGGGTTGCTACCCAGACCTCTGGCGATATGATTTAATGAAATGGGAATTTATTTCCTACTATCAGGCCTATTTTTTTAAGCAAAACTTGAAACTAAGCAAATCCTGTTTAGTTTCTTTTGAAGGAGAGGTTATTTTTCAAAATTCCAAACTAAGCCAGCCAGTTTCCGAGATTCTTCATAACGCTTCTCCCCTGCTAGATTCTTTTTTAATTTAAAGTTTGTTTGTTTGTTTGTTTCTTCAATCTGAATGTATGTGTGTCTATGTATCTATGAAAGGACAAACATGGGTGGGTGTTCCAACCCACCCAATATAGTGGGTTCTTAACAGTTGAGCCATCTATTGCTCAGCCTCTAGATTCTGTTTTGTTTGTGTGTGTTTTCAGACAGTTTCATGTAGCTTAGGCTGGCCTTAAATTCACTATATAGCTGAGGATACCCTTGTATTCCTGATCTTCCTGCTTCCAGCTCCTTCCTGCTGGGATTACAGGCACATGGCACCACTTACTAGATCCTGATGCTTATCTGGGTGACCAGAAACTCTCATTTTTCTGAACTGGAGTATCCCAACTGTGAAAGGAAGATGAGAACTTTGGGAATTTGCTACATGAGCTAAATGAGGTGATACAGACAAAGGCACTAACAATTGCCAAATTAAGTGCCTGGCACAAGGCAACTGCTCAATAAACATCCGCTTTCCCCATAGGGACACTAGTATATTTCCAAGGACAATATAACAACCCAAACATTAATTATTAAAAAAAAAATCTTAGTCTGTGGCAGAGGGATTTTCCATTGTGGGAGACTTTTTTCAGTTTTGATTCTCCTTATCCTAGTGGAGCAAAGCCTGCCCACCATGGCTCCCACATCTCCATTCAGAATCGCCTTCAGGGTGGGTAGGGCAGGAGAGGCAGTTCATGCTACCTTATGTGCACTAACAGGAACTTTGCTAGATGCCAGGCCCAGGCCTTTAATAAGTACTTTGCTTATTCTTACATTTAATCTTCACAAAAACTTGTAAACAGAAAACTTGGTGTGGTTTAGGGATAAGAAAGTGGTAATTTAGGGGAGGGGAGATTAAAGCATTGACTTGGGGAACTGCTGTTGTGTAAAAAGAAGAGCATACTAGAGCATAAATTAGATCTCCTGACTAAAAGAGTTTTAAAATGTATTATTACCTGAGGGCTGGATGTGGTGCACACCTTTAATCCCAGTTCTCAATAGATAAGAGGCAAACAGATCTCTGAGAGTTTGAGGCAAGCCTGATCGTGTGTGTGTGTGTGTGCGTGTGCGTGTGCGTGTGCGTGTGTGTGTGTGTGTGTGTGTATGGAGACAGTGGAGAGAGGGTGTGTGTGTATACCAGGTCAGCCAAGACTACATAGTGAGACCTTCTCTCAAAATAACAAAGAAATTAATTAGTTAATTAAAACATAGTTACCTGGAAGTTCTGAGCATTTCCAGATACAGCCGAGTGAGAATCAAGGGATGCAGCCTGCATCAAGGCAGCAGAGGGTGTCTGGAGCCCAGAAATAGATGGCTGTGGTGCTAAGACAAATCAAGATATTTTTACTGTTAGCTATTCTTGTTTGTTTTGTCAACGCAAAACACAACTCCCACCTCAAAAGAGATGAGACAATTTATTTTGGAGCCAATTATGTGTGAGCATGTCCTGGGAACACAGATTCAGGTTACTCCAGATCCCATAGTAAACAGTCTCATGAAGTTCTCACAAGCCTAAACACTTTAAATGCACTGGTGGAAACATCAGGGAGGCATGTTCCAGAAAGCCAGGAGATCTGTTTAAGACCTCAGATACTATCTGACCACATTCTTAGCTTTTGGTTGGTGGAGGCTGGTACTCTGTACATTCCAAAGGATTTACCTAATAGTGACAGCGATGTTAGGTCACATACAGAGAGGGGCAATAAATGGCCGCTAAGTGTTGCAGAATGTTTGATCACACTGTGTTATTTCCTAGAAAATCTTGGTTTTAGTTGTGGTGTGGCCCTGTCTTAGCACACACCTTTAATGCAAGAACTTTCTGCTTGAATACTGTAAACAGGATTAAATAGAAACAACTACGGTTAGGTCAAGAAGCAGGCAGAGCAAGCAACCAATTGACAGGAAGTAAACATAGTGTTAGGAAAAAACAGAGAGTAAGGGCGAGACCGGAGGGCGGAGGGATACATAGGAAGTAGAAGGAGGGGCACTCAGTTTGAAGGAGGTTCTTTGAGATGACAAGTTGGGGCAGAGGGGGCATTCCTCTGTGACATGGACTGAGGAGGAAGGTCGACTGGGTGTTCTCTCTGCCTCAGAGTTAGCAGGCTTTCACTCCAGCATCTGGCCCCCAAGTCTTCATTGGTCAAATCAAAAGATTGAAACTTTGTTAAACAAACAACTAAGGGTGCTAAAGATAGCCCAAGATAAATTACAACTGGTTTGAACCTGCTGGACCCCTCCCTGCCTCTTCACAAACCCTGAGGTTCCCATCATCTAGCCAGCCTTGCAGAAGGTTCAGCATCAGGTGGGGCTCTTTCCAGGAGCTTTTCTTCACACTCCTAAGTCTGGACTAGCACCCAACATTCCCATGCTTTAAACCGGACCACTTTCCTCTCTTAATCCCCCAAAGCAGCCCATGGGCACCCCAACAAAGGTGGAAGCAGTGTTCTCTTGTTCATGTGACTCAGATCCCATCAGCTGACACAAGTGCAAAATAACACATACGGAGATGTTTCAACAGCTGAGCACAGACTTCCTAAAGGGGCAAAGCAACACAGCAGACATCACAACGAACAGGCTGAATATAGCTGAGTCTCAAAGTGTTCTACTCAGACAAACTGACAAGTCTTAGCCTCTAACCCAGGCCCCAGCACTAACAATGCTAATTAATAATCTAAGAAACATGGATGAAAACGCTGATTCAACTCAAGGGCCAAGCCTTAGTGACGGCCCTTTCTTACCTTGTGAGGCCATCTGTGGTAAGACGGGATGGGCTGGCTGAAGAGAAGGCTGGACAGATGGGGTCACAAGGGACTGCCCAGCTCCTCGCAGAACAGTTGCATCCTGAAAGAAGCACAAGGGTTGGTCACTATGTGTAGGCCTTAGCTGAAGACGGAGGCTGCCTGTTTCTAACTTGGCTGGCAATACAGGATTTCTAGTCAAGAAAGAGGAAGGAAAGGCAGGCAGAAAGCCAGTAGTCAGAGATACGAGTTGTATGAAAAGGAAGGATTCAATTATGCAAGAGTAAGAGCTCTTCTTCCTATATATCATATCAAATAGTTAACATAGTTAATTTCTACAGATGTTCTGTCAGTGATTTATTATTTCAGGCAGCTAAACTGACAGTTCTACAGAATGCACCATCAGCTACTGGACTGACCAGCAACAACCCAGACTTCCTCTTCTGCCAGGCAGTCTCAGACCTCAGAGCACACACAGAAAACTGGACAGAGCAGAGTCACTGCACCTCGCTAGCATGCTGGCTTTGGTAATGTCTGTCTAGGATGTTTGTCCTAATCCTTTTGTTGCTGTTGGTTGGTTAGTTGAGACAAGGTTTCTCTCTGTGTCGTGACTGTCCTGAAACTTGCTCTGGGGAGTAGTTGGCCTCAAACTCCAAGATCATCCTGTCTCTGCCTTAATTGAAAGTGATGAGCTGAAAGGTGAGTTAACAGCGGGTAAGGTCAACCTTACCCGCTGTTAACTCTCATTCTTAAAATATTTTTTAAAATTCATAAAACCAAAGCTGTAACTCTGAGCAAAGCTGCCCTGTATTCCTGCTTCATGTAAGGACAAGATGTCTTGAAGCATGTGTCATGTAACTATAATTTGCTGTGCATATAGACATATAGACATGCATGCAGGCAAAATACCCATGTGCATAAAAAAAAAAAAAAAATACAGTGAAAGAAACCAAAAAAAAAAAAGCAGAACACAGGGCCTGTACAGGTTACATACCTTCTGTCTAGGATTGATCCTTATTTCTCAACATGAAGCAGATTTATTACTCCAGACAGGCAGCTAAAGATTATGAGCAACACAGATTCCAGACCTCGATACATGAACACTATGAAACCTCTTGGTCTAGTTTTTGGTCAGATGTCCAGAACTTAACCTCCATTTGGGGAGGGATAGGCTAGTCACAGTTAAAAGACATGTGCCCACATTTGTCTCAAATAGTGACTCTGGAGTAGAAGCAGGAAACGCACTTATTTGAACCAAAGAAACAGAAGATGGCAGCACCTGTATGCATTTTAATATAGTCAAGGGGACATACTTCAGTTTCTGAGTCATTGGAATCCAGCTGTGGTGGAAGGATGGGCAGCATGGGCTGGCCCATTTTAGCCATCCGAGAGATCAGCTTGGCCTTGACTGTATCAGGACTCTGAAAAGAACACACAAACACCACTGTGACTAAGGTTTATGACTTTCAAACAGGTCTACTTGTTGAAACAGGTCACCTTGTGCTAAAACCTTTAACTCTACTATTACTTAGTGGAAGCATTTCTTCTAGAAAGCAAGAATTATTTATGATACCAAATACAATACAAATAATGAGATTCATAATGTCAACATTAAATTAAGTCCCTATAGCTTGGGAATGAATTGCTTTCATATGGATGAGCTCTTTTAACCAAGTGTCCCCACTGTAAAATGAGAGTGCTTATGCTCACTTGGTCTATCTTCCTAGGTTTAGAATAGTTTTTACTACATCAGACCAACTGCTTGTGAAGTGCTTCCTGCTGTGGCTGAGTGTGCACAGGGCTGGAGGCAGGTCCTGGCTTCACCCATCACCTACTGTCCTCAGTGCTAGGGGAAGGCCTTGCTTGAGCTTGAAGTTCTTTGTCTACCATCTTGTCCACTTGCAGCACATTCAGAGCCTGCATGGACCAAGCAGAGCAGCAACAAACCACCTTTACATCCTTCTAAAGGCATTCTAATCCAAATTTTACTGAAACAACAGTTGGTCCTCTCTTCTCACCATTGGAGAAACAAAACCAGTGACCTGCCCAAGGTCCACCAGAGGATGAAGAAGCCTGAATTCCTCTGAGAGAACGGAAGGACAGGATGAGCGAGTAACGCTCAGGTAGATGAGTGCTCTCCAATCCCCCTCCCCCCCACACCTTCTTTGGTGGGGGTAGCAGTGGTAGTATTTTGTTCTTTTTGAGATAAAGTACATATAACATAAAATTATAATGTGAACAGTTCTTTTTAAGCACTTACAATATGCTAGATATAATACTGAAAAGTGTTCATTTTCTTATGTCAATTTACAGATGAAGAAATAAACCTGTTTACAGAGTAAATTCTTCATGGTCACACAGAATAAGCAACAAAGAAAGCCAAGATTAACGTCTAATCCATTCCTCTTGGAATAAATGGCAACTTGAGTAAGAATGGATATGAGCTTTACCTGAGGGGTTCGCTCCCAGCTTCACACCACTCTCTAACAATACCACAGCTCCTGCTCATTAAAAACAGCTTTACACAATCTCTGAGCTCAGAGCTTTACAAACTGCAATTGGGAGCTGTGAAAATTTATTTCCACTGTAACAATGAAGAAACTGAGGATTTGAAAAGTTGGATCATTTTCTCATGGCCATCTGACTTTAATTCAGATCTATGGATGTAAAAGTCCAGGCTAATTTCTACTGACTGATTTCCAAGTAGGATAAAATAAATAAAGTAATAATTAATTTCTATACTAAGTCAGTAGCTCTAAACTATGTGCGAGGTGCATGAAACAAGCATTCCAGGGCTTAGGGGTACAGAATCATACTTACTGTATTTACAGTCAGCTGTTCACTAAGAGAGTTAGATTTGGAACGAAGAGCCGGCTCCCTGAAATAAAACAAAACATCCTGAGATAATACAAAATCTATAATTATAATTGCAAACCCAAATTAAGTTGGCTTAAAAGCGTTGTTTTAGAAATAGTCAATTGAATAGCTAAAACAGAATTTTAGCTCCTCTTTATTTGTGTAGTCCTTGAAAGCCACCAAAGCTAAACTGAACAGACTTGTTCAAATTTGCTCCACTTTCCCATGGGCCTGCATTCTGTGTTCGTGCCCTTTGCCCTTTGCTCAGAATTTTGCAGGCATTCATATCACCACTTTGACAGCTATTAGTCCATTATCAAACCAACCTGATACATTGTTTTCCTGATTCTGTTTTTTGTTCTTTTCAATTACTTAAAATTGATTGCAGTTTTAAACTACATCTCAGGAAGAAGAACCCCAGAGTTGCCATAGCCTTACCCGGGTTTGAGAGGCAGTGGTAGGGGTGGTGTCACAACAGGATCAACTGAGTGGCCATCAGCAGCAGGGATGGGGGAGGGGGCTGCAGAATCCCGGGAGCTCAAACTGTGACCATCAGAGCCAGAATCTCTGGCAAACTTCACCTAGGGTGGAACAGAACACAAATGCTCACACTTCCACCTCTCTTTATAAAAGCTATTGCCTATTCAGTGTAGGCAAAATCAAAATATGCTGAAGCAAAGACAAAGGAAACAGTTGTGACTCACCTACCATTATATCATCTGTGTGTATGAATGAGTGCATGTGTGCTTTACGGGGCCATAGCTTTGTAGCTGTTCTGCTTACTTGCATATACATTAAAGTATTCCCACGTCACTAAATACTTACCTTCACTGTTTTCAGCTACTGAAGAGTATGTCTAACCTCAAGGTCATGCTCATTCCTGCTATGGTCTACAAGGTAAAGATGCCAAAGGATTCTTGAACAGAAATCATAGGCATGTATGCTCTTATAAAAACCTATTTCACATAATTAGATGGCTTATTACTGTCACGAATAATGCCTTAATGAATATCTCTATGTCTAGATCTTTGCCCAAAGTATACCGTCTCATGTCTCATCTCCTCCATTCTCCTCCATTGCTGCCCCACCAGTCTCTTTTTATCTATCACATATGCTTCCTCTAATTCCATCCTTCCTTCCTTTTTCCTTCTTTCCTTCTTCCTTCTTCCTTCCTTCCTTCCTTTCTCTTTAAGACAGGGTCTCACTATGTAACTCTGGCTATTCTAGAACTCACTATGTAAACTGGGTTGGCCTCAAACTCATGGGGATCTACCTGCCCCTGCCTTCAAACACTGGAATTAAAGGCATGCACCACTATGCCTGGCTCTAATTTCTTGATTACTGGTAAAGTAGAAAACTTTGCTTATGTTTACAAGTCAGTATTAATAGTTTCAAAATAGTTTGCTGTCTATCATTACCCACAGTTTCCACAAGCACAAAGAAAACTTAAGAGAATCTATGTAAAAAAAAAAAGGCATCTGGGGACATGTCACTGTAAGATTAGATGACCCAACAGAGAAAAGGGTCTCCCATTAGGAGGGTACCTTCTGCTGTGACAAGCATAACTACTATATAGAGATAGCCATAATATTCATTATTTGCACTGTATTTCATAGTTTATAGTCACCAGCACCATACCGTTTCAACCTAATAATAGCAAGGTCATTTGGGAGAAGGAATACTATAACCAAAAGTTGTTTCTACTTTAGTACAGAAATTGTACATATTCAAAGACAGGCTCTCTCTGTGTGTCCCTGGCTGGCCTGAAACTCAGTAGAAGACCAAGTTGGCCATAAACTCATTAAGATCAGACTACTTCTGCCTCCCAAGTGCTGGAATTAAAAATATGCCCCACCACACCTTACTGACAAGATTTGTATACATTGAAAAAAGACAAGATACTAAACTCCAATGCTGTTTTCAGAGAAAAGCATTCATCATTTCTTCTAAAGCTTTCAGAAATTCCTATGAATGCATGAGTGTGTGTGTAAGTATGACTATGTATACAAACACGTGTGGTCACTACAAACCTGCACCACCAGGTCAGCATGTTTATGTACGTTCTGGGGACTGAACTCAGACCTCATGCCTAAAGGCAAGAACTTTCCCACCCATTGTCCTACCCTGCCACGTCTATTTAAAAAGCGATCTATATCTCCAGAATCTGATGTATAAGCACAACACGGGCCAGTCTCACTTACCCGCCTAACTTCTACCTCAAACACCAGGATGGAGTCTGTTGGCTGAGTCCAGCCGAGCACTCCTTCACATCCGGCAGCACAGGCTGCAGGAGTGATAATTAAGCGCTTTCCTCCTTTCTTCATGCCCAGGAGCCCATCCTCTAAGCCCTGCAGAAGTCAGAAGTGGGGAAAAGCTCATCAGACAAAAAGCAGATGAACACACACACACACAAACTCACATACAACGTACACTCCAGAAAATAGGTCCTAGGTAAAAACTGTCCTGTTGAGCAACGAGATGGCTCACAGGGTTAGGGCCACCTTACCTGCCACCAAGCCTGATGACTTGAATTTGATTCCTGGAACCCACATGGTGGGAGGAGAGAACTTACTCTTGAAAGTTGTCCTCTGACTGCTACATATACGCTGTGGTATGTGTGGTATAAACACACACACACACACACACACACCCCAAATGAAAAAAATAAAAAATAATAAAAGCTGGCATATCTGGAGTGGGTAACACATTTAAATGACAAGAAAAAACAGTCGTAGAGTATTAAGAGAGAATGGACTCTATCACTTATTAATCACAATTTTTCAGGCACTATGGTTAAGTATTCTACCTGCTTGTTTAATCTCATGATTGTTAGCATTGCCTTCACTTAAGTGAGAAAGCAAGCCCCTGGTCCTAAGAGCACACAGTCAGTAGGCATTAAGTTGCAGTTGAACATGAGACCTGGCTAATTTCGAGGGGCATGCCTTAACTATTTTAACAGAAAAGTCTCCAAAGAATTTGGGTGAAACAGCCATCGGCAATACAGTGAAAACAAACTTTTGCACATGGATGAATGAACACAGTGCAAAGCCTTAACATAACTAACATATTACACTGCACATATGTAAAATGTTCATTGATCAAATAAAATTCACAACTTGAATCCCAGAGTAGTGCTCCTTGTGCTACATCAAATCAGGTAAGAACCAAGCATATGGCGGCCGCTAGATAAGCAGCTACCTCTGCATGAGGGGGTGAGGGGGGACAATGGGGTGATTCCTCGGAGCCACAGGTGAAAACAAAAAGGGTGGGGTCTAAAAACAAATACACTTCTGTCAGTCTAGCTTCTCACAGGTCAACATCTCCCATGTGTCCACAGTGTAAAACACCTTTTTCCTTCCTACTTTTCAACCAAGCATGTCCAGACTCTTGATAAGGACAGTTTGGAAATGTCTCAATATTGAAATTAAATTCCAAAACAGGTCTTTACCTTGACAACTTTTCCTGATCCTAATTTCAGGCGAAGCGGCTTATCTTTGTTAGCAGTAGAATCAAAAACCTGCCATTTGATAAAGTAAAAAAAAAAAAAAAAAAAATCAGCCAGTTTCATCACAATGATAATAAACTATGGGGGTCAGTGATTCCCAAACAGACAATGACAGGTTTAACGGGCACATAGCTCCTGAAGAAGCTGAGAAGACAGAACTATAACATAGTTGGAGTCTATCACAATGAATACCCTTGGGAACAATAATTTGCCAAATTGGGGGCAAACCCATTTCTGGCACCATTAACTGAAGCACTTTTTCATCTATAAAATATTTTCAGTGAATGCACTCATTTGGTGCTAAAACAGTCCTTCCAAGAAAGCAGAGCAAGGATCACTAACCTCCATGCACAAATGGGAAAAATAAGAGTTTAGAGAAGATCAAGGCCAAACTGGGATACAATTGGGACTTAATCCCTGACTCCTTGTTTTTTGATACAGGGTTTCACTATGTAGCCCTGACTGGCCCCAAACTCAGAGATCTGCCTGCACCTGCCTCCCCAGTGCTGGGATTAAAGACCTGTGACACCATGCCCCACACATTCACACTTTTTAAGTTATATAGCTCTTATTATCATATCACATTGCTCTCGAGAACTTAATAGTATTAAAAACACAACAATTGCAACATATTTATAGTGTCTGTTAAAAGGAAAATGATAGCCAGACACAGTGGCATGTGCTTTTAATCCCAGCACTCTAGAGACAGGAAGAGGCAGAGGCAGAGGCAGATCTCTGTGATCTCCAGGCCAGGTTAGTCTACATAGCAAGTTCAAGGCCATCCAAGGCTACATAGTAAGCCCCTGTCTCAAAAGCAAAGAAAGACAGTGAGAAGGTTTAAAAATAAGATCTATTTCTTAAAGATACATTCAAGTTTAAAACTAGCAGTGAGACAAGACATGCACATGAATTATCCTTGGGAAACTGTTTCCTCCTAATAATGAGATGGGGTGTGGAGCTCTGAGCACATTTGCACAGGAGCAGTTCATAAATGTGCCCCAAAAGGAGTTGTGGAGACAAATTTAGCCTCCCTAAATGTTTCTATTGGCCAATAGCCGCAGTTCACTTTCCATGTGCACATGGCAGGCTTCATGTCACATACATAGACAGAACTTGCAGAGCATGCTGTTTTACCTGGCCCGGCATATGATTCTGAAGGAGCCAGCCCGTATAGGTTACTTCTAAAGAATCTCCAGTTTCCACAGCAGGACCCTCTGCTGCAACCAGGTCCTGAAACAGCACTGCATCCAAGGAAGAAATGCTATTGCACTTGGCCACACATACCTGCAAGATCAAGATCAGAGCGCCATGAGCTTGGTTTAAGCTTCACAGCCATCCCATCACTGCTACTATTCTTCTCAAACAGCTGCACCCACTAACAAAGATTACAAGGTTAGAAATAAGCCATTCCAAAGTCAGTAATCTGGCCAGGAATCAGGGTGCCCAACAAGTCAGCACTGGAGTCAGAATGTCTGGGTACAGACCCAGGCGTTGCCAGTTCTTAATTTGGCAGATAACTTAATCTCCATGTACCTACCCGTTCCCACTTGCAAAAATGAAAAGAGCTTTGCAAATATTACAAGGTGGCTACGAAAATTAAATGGGCCAAAACAGAGTGCTTAGCAATCCAGCTAGGAAATAACAGTAAGCACACAGTGGGTCTGACCTCAGGACCACCTCTCAAAGACCCAGCCTCCTACCATCGCCTTAGTGATCAGTTTCAGCAATGTGACCTCTGGAGGGAAAGGCACATTCAAGCCATAGCAGACAACATCCATATTACAAGCTTCTATATCATTTTCATGAGGTGAAAAGATAAAACACACAAAATATAGAGCTCTTGAAGAAATAGGCATAGTTACACCTGTTACATAGGTTTTTAAAAGCGATTTAATGTATTAATATGTATTACTCTGGGCAGTAAAGTTATGACTGGGCATGTGGGGGGGGGCTATGTTTGTGTGGTGCACATGTGTGTTCAGGTACATTTGCATGTGTACACATACACGTGTGGAGGCTAAAGGACTGACTTGAATGTTGGTCCTCAGGCGCTGTCCTTGAATTTTGAGGAAGTGTCTCTCGCTTGCCAAATAAGCTCGACTTAAGCTGCCTGGTAAACCTAGGGATCCCGTGTTTGCCTCCCCAGTGCTGGGGTTACAAGTATGTACCACCACTCGTGGCTCTCCCTTTTCCACTTGGTTCCAGGGATCAAACTCGAGTCCTCATGTGTATATGGCAAGCACTTTACCAACTGGCCCTTAAATGATTTTTTAAAATGTTGTTTCTACATGTTCTATAATGAGTTCATAAAATTTTGACAGTCTTTTGAAATGCTACTTTTACAAGTTTCATGTATCTTTAAGAAAATTGTGGAGCAAAAAAAGTGGGGATTTTTGTATGTATATGAGCATGTGCAGTATGTGTGTTCACATGTGTGGGCATATGGGTATGTGTCTACTTGTGTCTGGAGGTCAGAAGTTAATGTCAGGTGTCTTCCTGAATTGCTGTGCTTACTGAGGTAGGATCTCTGGCTAAACCCAGCACTCCCTGATTCTGTTAGTCTAACCAGCCACTTGGTCCTGAAATCCAACTCTGCCACATCAGTCCTGCACTTGTGTGAGCACTGGGGATATGAACTCTGGTCCCACACTTGCGTAGCAACAAGCATTTTATTTATTTATTTATTTATTTATTTATAGACAGAATTTCCCTGTGTAACAGCCCTGGCTGTCTAGAACTCTCTTTGTAGATCAGACTGGCCTAGAACTCACAGAGATCCAACTGCCTCTGACTCCTAAATGCTGGAATTAAAGGCATATGCCACCACACCCAGCTGCAACAAGCATTTTAACCATTGGGGCATCTCTCCAGTGCAGAAAAAAAAAAGTGTTTAATCAAATAGCTTATGCTTCCCCATTTTTCTCCCTTTAAACACTTCCTAGGGCAGTTTCAGTAAGATCTGTTCTTTTCCTGAAACATAGCAAGTTTAATGGGTTCTTTACCTTGTCTCTAATATCACAGAGCAGTTGTGGGTTTGCCATAACTAAAATAAGGAAGACTCCAAACAAGTGCTTTGGCTTTGCACAGGAAAGAGTAAGAAGACGTCACCTGTTTATTGAATGCCACGGCAGCCTTCTCTGACTCAAACATGATAGACCAGTTTTGTCTTTGGTCATCATAAAAGGTGCTGTAGTTATTGGGCCGAACCTGGGAAAAGAAAAAAGGAAGTTTAGATCATTCAAGCAGAGCAGCCTGCAAGTAAATCTGACTGCCTCAGCTCACAGAGAAGAGCGGATCCAGGGGACTCAGAGAGGGAGCTAGCAGGAGCCCTTCTCCCCCACCTCAGTCCACCCCATCCCTACCTCTACCCCCACATGCTCCCAGAAGGAGCAAGGAGACCTTTCTGGAAGGCTGCTTACTACTTTCCAGGCCTGAGTAGAGGATCTTTTTCTGAACAATCCAGGAATGTTCGGGCCCATCTCTCCCACAACCCTAAAGGGGTCAGTGATTCCAGTTTGAGGACTCTTACCATTAGCTCAAAGTTCAGATGAATTGTAGCAACAGTCACCGGCTGCTGCTGACTGATGTAAAGAAGAATCCTATACTGTACTCACAACGGGCAGAAAAGAAAACTGATATTAAAACGTAACACAAACTCAGCAGTAAGACATGAGGTCATGCTTCCTACAGCTATAAATCCCAAACCTGCTCGGCCTGAATTGGAATTTCTCAATGCATCTCTTTGCATTCCGGCCTCACTCTTTAACTGTAATCAGCAATAGCTTTATCTTGTTGGCATTTCCATTCATATGCAGGACATTTAAGAGATGGTAACTAGATGCTTTACAGAAAATGCAGGTCAGATTTGGTGGTGTATGTCTGTAAACCCAGCACTTGGGAGGTTGAGGCAGGAGGACTACCTTGAGTTTGAGTTCAGCATGAGCTAGAGAATAAAACAAAAAATGAAACTCAAAAACCAACCAACAACAACAAATTTTAAATGGGGGGGGGTAGAAATCACACAAGTTATGTGTGTACAGCCCAGTGAATTTTCATACGTATATGTGCTCATGTGGCTACCAGGCAGATTGAGAAAAGCCAGTGTTTCCTACATCCTAGATAGCTCCCTTTGCCCGGATTATCAATAATCTCTCTCTACCGCAGAGAACCACTACCCTGACTCAGTCACAGATCAATTTTTCTATAGTTAAGTTAGTGTAATGGCCTACGATCGTGATTTTTGTCCTGCTTCTTTCACTTACAACGTAGACTAAGCCGTGTTCCTTGTTTACCGGTACTTGATTTGATGCTGTCAGTTACTATTATTCTATGTGGACATGCCACAACCTATTTACCCACTCTCCTAGTCACGGCTATTCATGTTGTGTACAGTGTGAAACCATTACGGATAACGCATCTGTGAACTTTCTCCATGCCCTGTGGAAGACATGGACACATATACCTCCTTCTACCTAATGAATTTCCTTAGTAACAACCTACTGGCAGTGGGTTATTTCTTATGGATATTTTTCTTGATATAGGATTGCACATAGAGGGTCAGGGTATAGCACATGTAGCAAGGTCATGAGTAAGAAAAAATATAAATGAACTTCAAGGATACTGAGCTAATAAAGCAAGTCAATCACAAAAAGACAAATACCACTTGATTCCACTTACATGAGGTATCTAGGACAGTCAAATTCACAGAGATAACACATTAGAAGATATGGAGGAGAAGCAGTAGAGGAGATAAAGGGTTACCCCTTAGTGGATGGTTTATGCTTGAGATTATGAAAAAAATGAGAACAGTGGTGATGAGTACTTAGTAGTGGACATGTCATTAAAGCCACTGGGATAGGGCTGGAGAGACAGCTCAGCAGTGAAGAACACAGTTGTTGTTCCAAAGAACCTGAATCCAATTCACAGCACCCACATGGTAGCTCTTAACTACCAGTAACTCCAGCCCCAAGGGATCCAACACACTCTTCTGGCTTCTTTTGGCACCAGGCACACAAGTAGTACACAGACACACATGTAGGCAAACCACCCATATACATAAAATAAGTAAATACAAAATAAATTAAAAATTAAAATAGCCACTAGACTGTGTACTTAAAATGTTAAACTGCAAAATTTTATATATAAAAAATAAATGTTACAATTAGCCTCCATGAGTATGGATTCAAGTCCTATAAATTTAAACATATCTTTTCTTATGTTCCTTTAAAAAAGTAGCAACTCTTTATGTAGCATTACATTCGATTAGATGGTACAAATAACCTAGAAATGATTTCAAGTATATCGAAGGATGTACAAGTACATAAGGAATATTATTTATATCACATATATCATTAGTATATATCACAGATTTTATCTATAGGTAGGAGAGCACCCTGGAACCTATCTCCCAGAGACTTAGGGATGGCCATGTGTACTTTATATGTATTAAACAAACATGAACATCCAAATAATTAAAATTCGTCCTCTGGGCTGGAGACATGCTGGTTCAGCAGTTAAGAGCACTTGCTGCTCTTCCAAAGGACCTGAGTTTAATTCTCCAAGTCCATGAGAGGAGGCTCAAAGCCATGTGTAAGCCTAACTCTAGGGAGCAGATACCTTGGGCCTCTGCAGGAACCTGCACTCAGAGCACATACCCACATGCAGACAGGAATGCATAAAAATAAAAATAAATATTTTTAAAAGATGAAACTTGTCCTTAGAAATATGGGGAGCTATGAGGGCTGCTGTGTGATTTGATATGAGATATTTATTTTATTTCTCAAAGTGAAGGGTTGATCACCCCAGTTCCATTGTAGACTGAACTGGTTGTAAGAGGATTAGACATTATTAAGAATCAGTTTACCAGGGCTAGAGAGGAGGCCTGGTGGCTAAGCATACTTGTTGCTCTTGCATAGGACTCAGGCTCTATTCCTAGTACCCACATGTGGCTCATAACCACCTGAATTCCAGCTCCAGAGGGATCTAGTGACCCTTCTCACCTCTGTGGGCACTGTGTACTCAGTGCATGGGAAAACAATGCAGGCAAAATATTCATATACCTAAATAAAATAAATATATCTTAATTTTTTTAAAGAATCAGTCTAGCTCTGAGTTGTCCTGATTCTTATTCAGGCAGGACCTTTCCAAGCTTTTGGCTGAAAGCCTAGAAAGTCTCTAACTCCTTGGTTCTTAAAGGTTTACTCCACAGGGATTTTAGCTGAATTCATTAGCTACCTCCCCATGAAGTTCAAAATCTAGTAAATACAGGTAAAGAAAGATAGGTACTACTTGTTGCAGGTTCTCTGGCTGTAGAAGTGTCTCTCCTATGCAGCATAAAAGCTGCAGAAATAGCTCTGATCTGGTAGTGCCTGGACTTCTGTTCTACCCCTGTACTCAACAAATGTCACACAGGGAATACCGATGTTGAGCTGCAAGACTCTCCAGATTTGTCAGTTTCTCTTTTCTCAAGCAGTCTCTGTTTGTGTCATACCTGCTGCCTAGACTACACCTAAAATCAGCAATATGCTCAAGATACAAAAAGACATCTCATTGTTGGGTTTTTTTCTTCTCTAAGATTTTAATTATCTTCCCTTCATCATTTTTACAGCTCTCCAGTGAGGCTTTGTTTTGTTTTCCCAAACAACTTTACAATATAATTGTAGCAATTTTTCTGTTTATTTTTTTAAGACAAGGTCTCACTATGTAGTCCTGAACCCCCTATGTAAATCATTCTGGCCCTTAAGCCCACAGAGATCCTCCTGCCTCTGCCTCTCAAATCCTGGGATTAAAGGTCACCACCCAGCTATCAGCTTCTACTCTTTGAGTGTCTTCTCTGCATGTATGTCTGTGTATCATGTCTGTGCCTTGTACCTGGTGCTTGTTGAGGCCAGAAGAGAGCATTGGATCCCCTAAAACTGGAGTTAAAGATGGCTGTAAGCAGTGATGTGGGTGCTGGGAATTGAATCTGGGTCCTCTGAAAAGGCAATCAGGGTTCTTTATTTTAATTTTTGTGTATGGGTGTTGTGCCCGCATATATGTCTGTACATTACATGCATGTAGTACCTACGCAAGCCAGAAGAGGGCATCAGGTCCCTGAATTGGGATTACAGATAGTTATGAGCTAATAGGTGGGTGCTGGGAACCAACCCCAGGTCCTCTGGAAGAGCGGCTGGAGCTCTTAGCCACTAAGCCATACCTCCAGCCCCTTATCTGCTTCCTAATAATTGCTTCTCCAACCTTCCACCTCTTTCTGGCTGTCAAGCACAGTGGGATCTGAAAACTAGAGTTCTGAGATATAAATTGTAATCTCTAATGAATAAATCAGTCCAGATAACAGTCATCAGCATCTGCTAACACAAACAATAAGAGACTCATTTGCTTCCTGATGGGAGGATGAAAGATTTAAGGAACCAACTGCAATAGATAACCTGACTAGATGTTGATTCAAATAGAAGTGTCAGAAGAAAAACAATAGAGGGGAAAAAAAAGAAATTTGAGCACGTCCTGGTAGTGACTAAGATGTTCTGTTTACTTTTTCAGATGTGATAATGGTGTGACAGTTTTCTTTTTAAGTATTTCATCTCTTAGAATTATATACTAAAGCATTTACTGCTGATATTGTATATTAGAGATCTGTTCAAAATAACCTGAGTGGGCAAAGAGAGGTGAGGGTGGAGTGTCTGATGGACGCTAATGGCTGCTAGAGCTTAGGACTGATACTTGTGGGTAACACTCAAGTCCCACTGGCTAGTCATAGAGTGTTGGCCATTGTATCAGTCACCATGGGCAACTAATCTTAGCTTTGTGCTGAGAACAGCAGAGCAGCAGGAACCCTGTGTTCTCTGGGTCTCTGAAATACTAGAATTTCTTCTGTCTAGTTCAATAATCTCTAACTCAAAATTCTGGAGTGGTATTTGAGCTGGATGTACCAACTGAAGGAAGTCAGGCTTCGGGGCATTTAGTGACATCCACTATACCTCACCCTAATACAGTGATCAACTGCTCAGCCTTATT
Source organism: Rhynchomys soricoides (assembly GCA_019843965.1). Taxonomy (NCBI): domain Eukaryota; kingdom Metazoa; phylum Chordata; class Mammalia; order Rodentia; family Muridae; genus Rhynchomys; species Rhynchomys soricoides. Next base: position 33,016 of record JADRCH010011375.1, read on the forward strand.
TTCAGACTGCAAAGGATAAATATTGGTCTTTAACATAGACAAGAAGATGGAATGTACTGACAGAATGACGAATGATCATTAGCTACCCAACAAAGAGCATCCTCCACCATTTACTGCAAAGCTTTCCAGTTCTTACACTAGACTGCACAAAGGAGATGTCTAAAGCAAGCAGTTTGAACAGCAGCACTTGTTTAACGTACAACAGTAAAGCAAACTAGGGCCATTACTCCATCCTAATAATCTACACTTAGTTACCATCAGTGGCCACTCTCATCCTCTGACACATAAGTCTCTATCCAACAGATAAGAAACAGACCCCAGGCATTAATGATACTTGGGATGTGGCATATAAGTCAATGTCAGTCTTCTCACCTCTCTGGTTGTGTGGTTCCCCAGGACAGCTGCTCCAAATTTGCCCTGCTTTGCATATTGACCGTTTATGCTATTGAAGCAAGAATACGACAGATATCAGGATCCCTCTAAACCACGAAGAGCCAGTCCTCTATTCTGAAACAGCTAGGTATTCGGCCCTTAGGAAAGGTCAGAGGTGGGCAGCTTTAATCTAAAGCTCTTCTGCAACTTCTTTTTCTTTGAGACAGGGTCTCATTGGTACAACTCTGGCAGATCTAGGACTCACAGAAAACCTGCAGACTCTGCCTCTCAAGTGCTGGGGTTAAAGGTAAGTGCCATCATACCCAGTCCCAATGTTTTTATTCTTCAATCAATATACTATCCAGAGTATCCCTAAAAACTCAAGACGCTGCTGTGGAGGGCCCAAACATTAACAGCTTAGACAAGCTAATGCTGAGTTTCTCTGAGGAACTAGGCTGTGATGAGCACAGGCTTCTGAGAAAGGACAGCTGCTCATCCATGGCCTCCCCAGCTCTGAGGGCTTTCTCTCCCAGCTACTTACTAGCGGTATGCATGCACTGCAGTGGCAAAGAGCACTGAGGGCGTGCCTGTGGTAGCTGGTGCTGGTTTTGGTGCTGTCTGATTTCCTGAAGATGAAGAAAACAAAGGTGTCATTCATTTTTTATTTTTAACCTCAAAACTAGCCTCAAAAATCCCACCTCATGCTTTACAGTTAGTACAACAATGCCTTCATTACCACTATCCTCTTTGGATCCAGAGATAGCTCAGTGACCTTGGAAGGTAGTGAGGAAACAGATTCTAAATGACAGTAGATGAGGCTAGACACTCACTAGCCCCAACACCACACACCACAGACAAATTTTCTGCCTGGACAAGAAGTCTAGAAAACAGGGACATACTCTACTGTTTTCTTTTCTCTTTTCAATGCTCTGACAGCTAAGGTATGTACAAGTGAAGCTATTTCCCTCTCTGGTACCGGGAAAGGAGGGTGATAACAGAGCCAAGAGTTCCCAGAAGGAACTCTAGCCTATACTGAACTTCCTACAAGGCTGATCAACTGGTTAGAAGGCCAGTGACTAGGCTGAGGTAGGAGTGTTTTTGCAGGTTCAGAGCCTAATTACGACCTATCCCCGGTTGTCTTCAGCCCCTCAATAGCCCTCCCTTGCCCACTCCTATATCTAATCTAACATCTGGTGACTAACAGGTGGAGCCTTTTGGAATCTACTGACTTAAAAGATCACTAGCTTCCACCAACCTAAAGGCTAAGAATGTCATCAGATAGCATCTGAGGCCTACAGCAGAGATTTTTCTCAGTCTGTTTGAACCTCATGTCTCTAGCACAGCATGTGAAGTGTCAGGATTTGTGACTTTCTTTGTTCTGTTCCCATAAAACTTCACCAAACTGTTACCATATTGCAACATGAGAATTGGGGAAAACTCACTCTGTGTTCCTGGGGCACAGTGGCTCATATTTGGCTTCAGAATAAACTCTCGGCCCCTTTGAGGTGATGACTATATTTTTACATCAACATTTAAATCACACTCATTACTTAAATCTATCAAGAGCTCTATAGTAGCATTTAAAATAGCATATTAAGGGTAAATTGCATTCTGATATTGTTTTAGTTTTTGTCTGTCTCTGTCTGTCTGTCTATTGGAAACAGGGTCTCCTTTATGTAGTCCAACCTAGCCTGAAACTCATGGCCTGCCTCGTCGCCTGAGTGCTGGGACCACCGGTGTTCACCACCACACCCAGTGCTAAGCTCCCTAGATCTGTGTCTAGACAGAAAAGTAACGGAAAGCAGTAAGGAAAGTGCAGTGAGCTTGCTTCCACAGCCTTCAGTGAGCTTGCTTTCACAGCCTTCAGTGAGCTTGCTTTCACAGCCTTCAGTGAGCTTGCTTTCACAGCCTTCTTTCTTCCTTTTCTGTTTGAACACTTCCTCTCAACTTCGGAGTTCAAGTCCATTGTAGAAAGTCAGATAGACATATGAAACCACAATGAAAACAGAAACCACCGAGAACCTCATCAACCAAAATTAAACATCAGTAAACTGAAGTGTTTGTTCTGAGTCCTTTCTCTGTACACATAAGCTCTGCAGTGGCTTTTTTTTAGTATTTTTAAACAAAATAAAGATTCAACTTGGCCTCTACCACATTATAAGTCTTCCCTATATTCTCCCAAACAA
>JADRCH010011376.1:0-35599 GCA_019843965.1 Rhynchomys soricoides
AGAAGAAGAAGAAGAAGAAGAAGAAGAAGAAGAAGAAGAAGAAGAAGAAGAAGAAGAAGAAGAAGAAGAAGAAGAAGAAGAAAGAAGAAAATTTAAAAAGTATCAAGGTGGAAAAATATTATCAATGTTTATAGCTAACAAAGGATTAATACTCTTAACAGTTCTATAGGAAAAAGGATAGAGAACTCCAAAAGAAGATTCACAGGAGAAATAATGGGAATGAAATATATGAAAGCTTTATTACTAATAAAAATACATAGCTGCTGGGCATGGGTACACATCTTTAATCCCAGCACTCAGGAGTCAGAGGCAGCAGCTGGAGGCTAACCTGGTCTACATTAACTCCAGGACAGCCAGAACTACATAAGGAGACCCTGTCTAAAACACACACACACGCGCACACACACACACACACACACACACACACTCACACACACAAACGCAAACAAAGCAACCAACAAACGAATAGCTATTCAGCCTGAGTAGGTCCACAGCAGTTTGAAATGAAAACCTAGAAACATCAATACCCATCAATCCAGCACAGGTCAGCTGCACAGTAGGCTAACAGTAGGCTACTGTGCAGCAGTAATGAGTACTGTATCCTCAGCACTTTTAAAGGCATTTAATATGAGCTCAGGGTTAATGTGTTGTCTATAGTTGTTATTTATAACCCATACAATTAGAGAAGGAATTAAAAACAGCTTTTTAATTTTATACTTTTCTATATTGTTTGCACTTTCCCTAATACATTCATACCATAACCATATTAAAAGAAAAAAAAAATTGTTTACTAAACAGCTATGCCCGGCACTTGGGTCGGAGAGAAACTTGGCTTTTGGAATTTACCTTTTCAAGGGACTCCTTCTCAGCTCGGAGGTCAGTCAGCTCTTCCTCCAGGGATGTTACCTTGAGCTCCAGCTGCCTCCGGCTCTGCTTTTCACTTTTGAATTTGGTTTGTGTTTGCTCAGAGGCTTCTCGAAGCTCTAGGACAGAGAAAGGAGACATGACTGTAGAGTCAGAGATGCAGTGGACAATGTGGCATCCCAGAAACTCTCTCAGAGTGGCATGCTTTGATCTCCTAATCTTACTGCATGAGCAAGCCTCCCTGACCTGCAGTAAGGATTAGCAAGCCCTGTACTGACTCTGCTATCGATCCATGTTAAACCTGGAAAGGGTAACTTCTATATGTACACACTTCCTTCTGCATATGCAAAGTGTAAAGAATGTTCTCTGACTATTCAGAGGCCACCTTCAACACCATCACTCATAGAATCCCATTTCTATCACCATATGGACACATGTATCTTACTGAGCAGAGCTCAGAGCTCACATCCCTCTCAATGCCTGGGTAAGACTCTCAGCCTTCTTGGTAGCTAGGACATTTGACCAAGAATTTGTTTTCAAAATATTCCTTCTCAAATAAGTTTGGGGTGGGGGTTATCTTTTAATTTAATATACTAAAACTTGTTTGAAAACTGACTCTTGAAGTCACTGTCACTAAGAACTGTCAGGAGAAACTACAAAAGACAAGTGAAACATCTACATGTGTTGTGGAATATTTGATCATACTGTGAACCCTGAGATTGTGTTATTTACCGGAAAAACCTATTTGTAGTTGTGGTGTGGCTCAGCCTTAGCACACAGCTTTAATCCAAGAGCTTTCTGCTTACTGTAAACAGGTTAAATAAAGTCAACCATAGGTCAAGAGGAGGAGCAAGCAACCAGTTGACAGGAAGTGGACATAGGACTGTTAAGAAAAGAACACAGAGAGTAAGAGGGGGTCAGGAGGATGGAGAGAGAGAGAGAGAGAGATGCACACACAGGAAGGAGAACGGAGGGACATTCAGTTTGAAGGGTTTTTTGAGACAGCCTGAAAGAGGGGCATTCATTCTGGGACTTTAGCTGAGGAGGAAGGTCAGCTGCTTCTCTGAGCTAGCAGGCTTTTGCCCCAGCATCTGGCTCTTGAGACTTTATTGGTAAAACCAAACGACCGAGATTTCATTAAAAAGCAACATCCATCCACTCTGCTGCAGCAGCCTCTGTCCCTGCCCACTGGTCCCAGTCGCCTTCCACACAGGTATCTTCATACCGAGACATGAGTGAGCATGTCACAAACATCTGGCATTCACAAATGTCTAGCTAATCAGCATGTCTTCATCACTACCCTTGTGCCAAGCACTGAAGTAACCTTCATATGGAGCAAAGGATCTTACAAGGAATATCACTGACCTTGCCCTTCAGGAGCTTGTATTCTAGTGGGAAGAATAGAATTATAAATGATGCTCATCAAAGGCTACTCTGATGATCAGAATAATGCACTAAGAGATAAAGGATTTAAAGAAAGATCGGATGGTCTGGAAAAGCTGGGGAAACTTGTGAGAGGCAGATCTTTAGAGAGGATTGGAGATGCTATGATGGTGAGTGAGCATGCCAAGTGGGCACACCCCTCTAAACCAGCTATTCCAAGAAAACATGATGAAAAGCAAAACAGAATGGGCGGAAGAGTAGTCAGCAGGGCTATGGTTATGGCAGAGCTCTGGGCCTCCAGTCTAAGCTGGAGCACTGCAATCCACTCTCCAGGAAGGAGGAAACCACAACAGGAAGTGCTTCTTTCTTCAAAATCCACCAAGTCACAAGTCAGTATTTCCTCAGAGAAACAGTGCAACTCATCAAGGACAACTGAATTGAGGGAGGGCTGTCTTCCTGTTTATGTAAAACAATGGTATAGTTTTTCTACCAGTCCCATTTGATGCTCAGTCCTTCATGAGTGCCATGAACATTATGCCAAAGGAACTGGCAGGAAGGATGCCATTTAACTTCTTAAGTTTAAATGGTGCCATGCTGGCCTTCTCCTCTGAGAGTTTACCTGAGAGGTCAGCCTGGAGTCTGGTGACTTGGCCCCTGAGAAGATCTGTCTCCTTCAAGTTTTCTGTCAGTTGCAACTGCAGCTCTGTCTCCTTCTTCTGGTGAGCGGTCATTTTCAGCTGCAGGTGAGAGACCTGTGCAGTGGCTGCTGCTAACTCTTCTGTTACCTTGGCCTGGATGGTGACAAAGGGTGACATTACTTTAGACATAGGCATTCCAAGTGCTGATTCAACCTCCAGTGACTCTAAGCTGATGGGACTGGTAGACAGGAAGGGAGGAAAGAATACCTTCCACCTGCACTGGGCTAAAATCAAGCCTTGAGAGTGCACAAGGGCTCAGATTGAATTCTGTTGCAGAAATATGTTCTTAGTAAATACTCCACAAGCCGATGTGGTGGTACACAGCTGAAATCCCAGCAGCACTTGGGAGGCTGAGGCAGGAGGATAAGGAGTTGCAGACAAGCCTTTGTTATATAACAAAACTGTTCAAAAGCAAACAGACAAAGAAACTAGTACTGTAGGAGATGACAAAAGCTCGTTTCAAGGCTGTTCGATGCAGCATTAAGTTGTTACAGAATGCAAAACCAACACAAAACGCTGAGAAGACTTAAGCAAAATAGGAAACGCCATCCTGTGTGCTATCAACACTATATTTGAAAAGAACACTCAATGGCATGGAATACACCTGGAACCTACTGCTAAGTGAAGAAGATACGTAAATTATCAAATAGTATGTTAAATATTATTCTGTTTTTGTAACATGGTCTGTATGTAAAAAAAAAACAAAAAAAACCTTGCAGGCATTTTGTACAAATAGCCACTCTAGAGAGAACTGCAGTGCTTTCTACTTTCTTCTTGCTGATTGGATTATATTTTACATGAGCCTTTCAAAATGATTTGTCACAAATTATTCTTTAAAAAGATAATGTTCTATAGCTCAATTTTTAAAAAAGACTTTAAAAAGTAAACAGTGACAATCTCCCACTTTACTCAGTTCTATCTTGCCTCATATTGATAACCACAGAGAAATATTTTTTTCAGGAGCTGGCAAGATAGCTCAGTGGGTAAAGATGCCTGTTGCCAAGATGGACAACCTGAGTTTGATTTCCAGTGGGAAGAGAAAATTGATACTGGAAAGTTGACCTCCACATTCGCACTGTAGTAGATGCAGGCACACATACACACGAACACAAAATAAGTAAATAACAATGTAGCAAATATGAATTCAACTTCCCATTTGTATAAAGTGATTCTTTATATACACACTGAGTCTTCACACAGTCACACACAGTTCCAGATAAAACAGCAGATATGCTATACATTCGGCAATAGCACATATGGGTCTTCTCCCCTCCCTCTTTTTTTAAAAATCTGAATCATATTCCAGTGTGTGGATGGGAGGTAGTTTATTCTGTATTGTGGCACACATGGAGTGTTTCTGGTCTTTCTCATCGCACCTGTGAGCATCTTAGATCTTAGAGTGTATGTAATGATCCCCTCTGTATGCAAGAGCCTTTTAGAATATTTCCAGATGCAGAACTGCTAGATCAGAGTAAATCCACGTGCAATTCTTATATTGTTGGGTCTCCTCCATCACCTATTCTACATGTTTCATCACCCATCGCCAACACTTCAATCAAGCTGATGAGAAATGTCATTTTGTGCCGCTTCCTAACACCTCTATGCTAGACAAGGACCAGCTGAAAGAGCCTAAGTGTCCTCGGAGAACGTATGATGAAGGTGAGATAACTGAGAACTCTCACATGGTATTCCGAGCACTAGAGATGACAACAATGATGAAGGACAGTCAAGAAAAGCCAGCTACTACTTCCGTTCCTTGAAATGCTGCTCCACAGCACACAAACTCAGAGTCAGCAAAGCAGTGTGGGGATGCTCTGTGGGGATCAGGCTTGTTTCTGCATTTGGGCTGACTCCCCTATGCTGTGATATTGGCACCATGATTCCCTCTATGTCATTACACGCATCAGTGCACATTTTACAACTGTCTACTTTCTTCTATTATTTGTAGTTTCTGATGGTATTCACTGTGCACACCTCTTTTTACAGCACTTATTGCTGGGGCTGAAGCTATATCTCAGTAGTGGGACACTTGCCTAGCATGTAATAGGCCCTAAATTCAACCCCTAGAATCACATATACAAAAAATTATTTATTCCTTGCCTTAACCCCAAGTATTTTTTATCAACTTTCTAGCTTCTATTTAAAGTCTGGTATTTCTGACTCCCCTAAAGGTAAAGAAAATGAAACAAAAGTGTGTATGACTTAAAAATAAATAGGCCATGAATCTGAGAGTATAAGTGACCTTTACAGTAAGTGTGGTGGCTTGAGTACATAGACTCCTGTGTTTGAATGCTTGGCCCACAGGGAGTGGTATTATGAGGGGGTGTGGCCTTACTGAAGTGGGTGTGGCCTTGCTGGAGAAAGTGTGTCACTGTGGGGGCAGGCTTTGAGGTCTCAGAAACTCAAGTCAGTTGTCTCCTGCTGCTTTTGGAGCAAGGAGTGTTTCTGTAGCACTTCTTAGCTCCTCCAGCACCATGTCTGTCTGCACACTGACATGCTTTTCCACCATGACGATAATGGACTGAGCTTCTGAACCTGTGAGCCAGCCCCACTTAAATGTTGTCCTTATAAGAGTTGCCGTGGTCATAGTGCCTCTTCACAGCAATAGAAACCCTAACTAAGACAGTAAGCATTAGATAATTATTTTTATCTAGGATCTTTAGAGTGGGCTTCATCTTCTTAACACAGAATAAAGAGGTTTATAAATAAAGGTTTATTTGCTATTCTACTTCACACAGCCCATGAAAACTGAACTAACATAGAACTCAGACAGCTTTGAACCACTGTGTAGCTTAGAGAGTTCACTAATTAGAGCAGAGCCCCTCTCAAGACCTTAAAGACACCTCTTGTCCAAAAGAACAGAGTAGGAGACTCTCAAAAGTGCTTCCCCACAATTTCTTTTAAAGTGGCATCTCATTATTTACCCCAGACTGCCCTCAAGTTAATGATCCTCTTACCCCAGCGCAAATGCTAGGATTGCAGGCATGCACTACTATGATCAGCTTCCAACATTTTTATCTCAGATTCTTACCTAGAAAGGCCTATTACAGAAGCATAGAAATACTCCCACCCAAACACATGTCCATAACCCAATGACAACAACAATATGTCAACCATGGTTATCTTTGAGTGGAAGGATTATAGGTGCTTTATGTTATGGGTTTTTTATTAGAATGAACAGATTCAACTTTTATAAGTTAGAAAAGAGAACATGTTACTATGTGTGTGTGTATGTAGCTATTTATAGACATAGTCACAATATTTTAAAAATTGTCAGGGACAGTAATGTCCAGGGGAAAGGAAGTCAGCAGAAACCTACATGGTAGTGGGAGGACTCTCTGATTCCTACTCTGGAGCAATGTCTACGGTTGAGGTAGAGCTGGGAAACCAAGCAAGGATTCAAAGACAAGGAAGCACTGACTCCAGAAGCAGGAAAGCAACATCAACAGAAACAGCACTCTGGATGAGAGGACAGTGCTGAAAATGAGTCCCTAAGCAGGTCCTGTCTAACTTCTGGCGCTTGAATTTGTTCTTTTTAAAGTAAGCTCATTAAGCTCAGTTCCTCTAAAAGGTCTTCCCTCTGAATCATGACTTTATAAGAAAACTGATTCTTGCATAGTTTCACTTACCAAATATTCCTTGAACACTTAACCATATTTTTCTGAGCAATGTTTGGTGGCAGAAATCTGCCTCCAGAAGTGAACTGCTAATTTCCCTTTAAGAGAGATCGCAGGGAGAGTGCTACTGATTAAAGCTGATACACACCTTCAATCCCAGCACTCTGAGGCAGAGGGAAGCATATCTCTTAAATTCAAGGCCAGCATGGTCTACATAGCTAGTTTCAGACAAGCCAGTACTACATAGTGACACCCTGCGTCAAACAACAAATTTAAAAAAAAAAAAAAAAAGGTAAATTATCCAGGGATAGTGGCATACATCTGTAATTCCAACACCTAGAAAAGTGAGGAGGCTGTAGAGTCTGAGGCTAGCCTGGGCTACATACCAAAACCTAGTCTAAACAAACCTGAGCTACACAGTGAGAACCTACATAAATAAGCAAGAAAAAACAACTACCAGAGGACAGTTAAGGTGTAAAATATCTCACTGAAATAATGGTGATCAGCGGAATACGTGGTACCCTAGTCATCAGCTGGGAGGTTCCCTGGAGCACATCGAGACTCTAGAGGGCACCAAGCAGGTGTGAGCTGCAGTTCTGCCCTTGATCTACCCCTGTCATTTAGCTACTATCACACACAGGACACCTGCTGGGCTCAGTGCCAGACACCTGTGGAGTTTCAAAATGCAAAAACACAAGTGGATTAGCAAACTAAGTAAGAGCCTGATAAACTCTGAATGACTCATAGGCCAAATTAGACCACTACTTGTTGTGGGGAATAATATTTTATTGGAACATACTTGTGAATACATATATATACAGTAGTGATATCTGTGGTGGTGCACACCTTTAATCTGGGCCACACCTTCTGCTGGAGACCTACGTAAGGATGTTGGAAGAAGGAAGACTCTCTCTTTTTCTCCTGCTTGCCTGTGTGACAGAACTAGATCTTTGGACTTCCATTCACAGCTGCTGCTGACCACTGTTAGGGAGTTGGACTACACACTGTAAGTCATCAACAAATTCCCTTACTATATAGAGACTACCCATAAGTTCTGTGACTTTAGAGAACTCTGACTAATACAAACATGGAGGTCACAAGTTGAACGTAAGTAAAAACAAAAGTATCCAGATGCCACATCCAGAGACTATTACAAGAGAGGTGACTCGTATACCTGGGCAGGTTCTGGAATACAGGAGAGCTTTGGAAAAATTTTATCTTGGCTGCATATAGTAAGTTAGAATCCCAGAAGATGAGGCTTCAAAATATGTAGTTCTGATTAAGTTTCCCAAGGGATTCTGAGGTAGCGAAACCACTGTTGGGCCATCTCTGGTCTATAGAATATTTTATAGTCATCATTTTATCTCTGAATAGTAACAATGAGGATAAACAGAATGTGTAAGGAAAAGGACAGGAAAAACAAAATAAAACTAGAGACAGGAGACACACTCATAAGGCACATTTTGTGGAGAACAGTGAAGTTCCAGGCTGTTGACTGTGACCAGGTCATTAATAGATGGCCACAACAAACAATGAATGAAGTAGTAATGGGAAAGAAAGAGTAACAGAAGAGGAGGAGGCACTGCTCAGTAGATGAAAGCTGGCTGTCTTAATTACTGTTCTATTGCTGTCAGAGGGGGAAAAGCATTTCACTGAGGGCTTCCTTACAGTTTCAGAGTATTAGTCCCTAATCATCATGGTAAGGAGCATGGTAGTAGGCAGGCAGGCGTGGTACTGGAGCAGTGGCTGAGAGCTCACATCTGATCCATAAGTTACAGGCAGAGAGAGTGAGACACGGCCTGCTGTGGGCTTGTGAAACCTCTAAGCCCACCCCCCAGTTACACAACTCCTTTAACAAGGCCACACCCCCTAATCCTTCCTAAACAGTCCATCGACTGGGAACCAAACATTTAAATATATGACTGGGGACTATGGGGGCCATTTTCATTCAAACCACTGCCCAGGCCAAAGATATTACTAACTGCATACTATGGTTAAGCAAACACAAGATAGCTTAAACCATAAATAGGAAACCCTTATTATCAGAATACCAGAAAGCACATCAACACCACAAGTTAGTGTTCATTCTGTTCAATTTTGCTTAAAATTTCATGAAAAAATACAAGATAAAGTGCAAAGATTTCCCAGCTGAAGAGTGATAACCCAAATAAGAAGGAATCTGTTCTGGATAGTGTCCAATGGACAAGAAGAAGAAAATTGGGCTCCAGAATTAGTTGACTCCAATCCAAGACTGACTAGCACATTTCTCAGTGCTTTTCAAAGCAGGTTAAAATTTGTATATCTAAAAGACCAATGTCACAGTAATTCATCATCACTCCTGCCTTTCCTTACTTATTTGTTTGTTTATTGTGGCAGGGGCTTGTATAGCTCAAATTTTGGCTTCAAATTTTCTGCCTAACAGAATGCTCTTGAATTCTGATACTTGTGTGTCTACGCCCCATGCTCTAGGACTATAGGTTCCTGTCACTATAGCCAACTCTTACTATTCTCCTTTTGTCTTATTTTACACTATGTAGCCTTAACTGGCCTAGAATTTGCTATGTAGACCAGGCTGGTCTTGAATTCACAGAGATCAGTTTGCTTCTTCATCTCAAATAACAGGATTAAAGGTGTATGGCATGTCACCTGGCATTTTATTCTTTAAGCCAAGGTCTAGCTATGTAGCCCTGCCTGGCCTGCTGTGTAGCTCAGGGTGGACTTACAGCAACCTTTTCTCTTGGCCTCCCAATGCTGGAATTGCACGCATACACTACCTGTCTGGCTCCAAAGTAGCACTTTAAAATGCTTTTGTCAAAACAAAATGAGTAACATATTAAATACAGACAAAGGAGCAAATTAGACAGTCTTAAATTCCACTAAGAACATACACATTTGTTACATGGCATAATAGAAATTTTCTTTTAATTCTATCAAAAGAATAAATTTAGCTTCTTGTAAACTATAAGAATCTCAACATTACTAAATTATTCAGACGGGTAATTGGATTTTCTTTTTTCTTTTTGTTTCCTTTTTTCTTAAAGAGAGGATCTTACTATGTAGCTCAGGCTGCCCTTGAACTACAGATTCCCCTGCCTCTGCCTGGCAGAAGCTGGAGTTACAGGCATGAAACAGCACCCCGAATTCAATCACTTTTTTTGAGTTAACTTATTGCAAAACATTTAGTAAAACAGATCTAGAGGTGATTAATACATGAAAATCTGTTGGAGGATTTCCAGGTCTCTTCCCAAAGATGGCAAATATCCTGCTGCACAGAAACTGGGAAGTTCATATCTAGGACTATTCCACACCTCAGTGCATCCTGAGGGCTCAGTGGGCCTTCGTTGGCCCAGTGATTTTTTTTTTTACCTTCTCTTGTTCAGCATGCAATATTCTTGCCTGTGTGTTTTCTGTGGCCGTTTGAAGCGAATTGTTCCTCTTCTCCATCATCAGGTTACTTTGCTCAACATACCTGAGACAGAAATAAAGGCAAAGGAAACATTCACAAAGCATTGAATGTTTGGCAGGCACATGGCCCTCAGTTCTCACAACATTGCTCTACACTTTCATCAGAAACAATCTGAAGGGCTCTGGAGGGAAGGCTCCTAGGTTAAGAGCCTTTGATGTTTTTTGTAGAGGACCCTGGTTTAGTTCCCTGCATCTATATGGTGGCTCACAATCATCTGTAACTCCAGTGCCAAGGGATCCAGCTCCCTTTCCCAGGGCACTGCACACACATGATGCACAGATATCAAGCCAAATATCCATATGAATAATTTTTTTAATTTTTAAAAGGCCAAACAACAATCTAAAATCCTATTGCTTTTCTGAGACCTGCAGAAATTAACTAAGCTATCTGCAGTGACCAAGAAAGGAGGTAGCAATCTGGGTCACAGATGACTCTCTGCATAATGAAGGTAGACACTCCCAGGGTGCATGTTAATGGGAGATGGGGAGAAAAGAAAAAGGGGTAAGAAGACTCTCAGGGAAAAAAAGAAAAGAAGCCACTCTTCCAATCCTCCCATGTGAGAGACAAAAAACACTGGACAAGAGAAACACGGAAAAAATAACTTTTCCAAGTGAAACAATGAATTGAGACTAGTTCTGTTTATCTTTCCACTCTCCACAAAGCCCAGAAGGATCCACTAAAAGCTATAAAATGTGCTTTATGAAATCATTGAGGCTCTGAGTTCTGGTTGATAAAATAGCACACACAGAAAAGAGAAGAGAGGACACAGTTTTCTACCTAACACCATTTTTCGAGAAAGCTAGGCCTGCAGACATAAACAAAATATCCAAAGCCACACAATAAATGACGTGCAGGGCTGATAGTCAACCGCAGGTGGGTCTTAATTATACCAACCACAGCCACCTCAGCCTTTACTACTGAAGGTAGAACAGGTAATTAACACAAGGAGCAGAGATAGAAATGGTTGAAATACATGGGCTGGGGAACAGGTTGCAGCTCAGAAGTATTCCATACTCAGTATGTGCAAGGCGCTCAGGTTCAAAAACAAAACATAACAAAGTATAGAGGAGGATTGTAACTAACCTACTACCCTCAACAATGTGTATTATAGTGGGCAAACGTACATTAAACCCTTTGTCCACCCTCCCCAGCCCTGCCTCATCCCTGCCATTACCTCTGATTTCGTTCAATGAGGTCACTAATCTTGTCATTCTGCTCTTCTATCCGACTGCTTTTCTCAAGAAGCTCCTGTTTCAGTCTCTCATTTTCCTAAATCCAAATATACAACATACAAGGTAAGTATCTTAAAAGTGCCCAGTAAGTCAGTAAGCATCTTGAAAGTTCCACTTCCTCTCCACTCTCTGCTTCCTGGCCATAGCTGCAACATGACCAGCCACCACATGTTCTATTGCTCTGTCTTCCCTGACATGGTAGACTAGATCCCCAAACTCTACAGAAAAACAACTTTCACCTATGGATGGCCTTGTAAACACAGTTTGAAACAAACACTAAAACTTATTTTCCCAGAGATGTAACTGTTAAAGTAGCAAATCAAATTATATCTGCTGGATTTTAATCACTAGACTAGATAGGCTGAGGTGGTCATAAAATGAGAGTTTAAAATAGGCCTAAAAAGCAGGGTTTCTTTTTTGACTACATAAGTCATACTGCTATTTAGCATGTAGAATATAGTATACTACAGCTTAATATATTAGAGTAGATAGTATAATCAGATACTTGTGGTTTGAATGTGAAATGTCACCCATAGGCTCACAAGTTTGAATACTTGATCCCCAGCTTGGGGTGGACTGGAAGAGGGGTCCAATTAGAGGAAGTGGGCCACTTAGGGTGTTCCTAGCCAGTTGCCTCAACTCTGCCACCACTCCTACCTGCCACAATGGGCTGCACGCTCTCAAACTAGGAAGCAAAAGAAAAGTTGCTTCCTTAAGTTGTTTCTTGTCAGGTATTTGGTCATAGCAACTAGGAAAATAACTAAAATAAAAGTATAAGCCACAGAACCAAATTAAGCCATAATGGCTTTTCCAACTCTAGTACTCAACACATGCTATTTCTGGGGGTGAGGGGACAGATTTTAAAGCGTAGCACATCTGAGGAGGGCAAATGAACAAGTCCTCCAGGCTGTGTCATGTTCTCCCTCGTCCTCACCTGGATGATTCGCTGGATGTTGCTCATAATCATGCTTGTTTCCATTGTGACTGACATGCTAGGTAGCGGCATGGAGTTGCCAGAGCTATGCTTCTGTAACTCTTCGACCTGCAAATGGGAAGCAAGGAAGGTTATGAACATGTTTAAGTGGAAAAATACACTTCACCCAGGACCAATCACGTTTTTGAGAGAGCAAATATATTTCTGAGACAATATCTAAATGTAAACTTACTTTCTCTGCTAAATTAATCCCAAAGTAAAGATGATAACTCTTCTAGGGAAATGACCAAGGACTGTGAATATGGGAAACCAAGGAAGAGTGTTCTTACAGCTGAGTTCTTAACATCCTACTTACTGCCCACTTCCTGTGCCCCCTCTAACATTTTAACTTATTGTCTCTTTTTAAAATTAAAAAACATGTTTCTAGATTTATTTACTTTATGTGTCTTAAGTGTTTTGCCTACTAAGTATGTATGTGCCTGGTTCATCAGAGATGAGAAGAAGATATCAGATCTTCTGGAACTGGAGTTACGAATGATTGTGAGCCACCATGTGGGTGTTGGGAACTGAGCTGTGTCTTCTGCAAGAGCAGCAAGTGCTGTTAATCACTGAACTGTCATTCCAGCCTGCTACTATTTCTGTATTACAATTTCACACATCTAAACAACGTCTTTATGGTGCCTATCTGTTATCATGTGCACATATGGTCTTCGTGAATATGGACATGTACACCTGTGCTACAGCACATGGATGGGAATCAGGGAGTCAGAGTATAATGAGCAGGAATTGGTTCTCTCTTTTCCTGATACATTTCAGGGATCAAACTCAGGTCACTGGGCTTGTCCAGCAAATGCTTTTACCTGCTGAGCCATCCCTGGCCCAACTGCCCTATTTTCAACAGAGCCTCAGTCACCTTAGTCATGAGATGATCCATTTTATCAGCCACTTTGTTGACTGTCATTCGAACTTCAGTGTTGTGTTGCCGGGCTTCGGTCATGAGAAAGGACATCATGTCACCTGATCCTAAACAGACATGAAAAGGAACTTATAAACCTGGGAAGAGAAAACTATGTATGGAAAAGTACAAGGGCAGTTTTAGCATGGGAAAGAAGGGACTACGTATGAGGAAACATGATAAGTCATTTCACACTCTCAGGAGAAGACATAGAACAGGCAACAGAGACTAAAAGGCCCCCAAACTAATAATAACTAAGTTATATTTCTGCAAAAGGCTTCAAGAGCTAGACTCTGGCTCAGATGCATGCTGGCCCAAGTGGATCCACTTTGGATCCTATAATCCTGCACTTACATCATTTCCCCATTCACCCAACTGCATGCCGGGCATCTCGCAGGCAGCAGGAGTGCAGCCATGAATAACACATGGTTCCAGATCTTAGTGGACTATAGTTGGGAAACTGACACATACAGAAATCATTACAACACAGTATTTTAAATGCAAGATGGGCATAGTGGCATGTGACTGTAACTCACAAGGCAAACAGAAGACTCAGATTTCAAGATCAGCCTGGGCTACATGAAATGCTGTCTTAAAAACAATTTTTTTTTTTTTGAAGGAGGTGATTTCAAGTGTAGAAAAAAGACCATGTAGGAAGTACAAAAGTACCTTTTGGTAATGAACATATATAGCTGTGTCTATGGGAGCAATGGATGGAGAGGTGGTGAGCCAGAGGAAATGTCAGGTTGGACGGATGTCAAAGTGTTTCAAAGATGGAGAAGGAACAGGACTCCAGACAAAGGCTGCTTTAGAGAGCCCTTCCCACTGCGGAAATGCAACTTAGGCTGCTGGATACACCCGGTTCCTCTTGCCACTATCCAGATGCCAAAGTGATTACCAAACAAAAGACAAGCTGCACAGCACAGCAGAAAACCAATGAATCCAGCAACATTTCACTTGCCTTGTTGAGAAAAGACACCTACACTTGCCCAAGTGCATAAAAGACACACAAAGTTACCCAAGCAGCTGTGAGAGGGGCAGAAGTTTAATGACAGACAGGATACTTTATCCTATTTTGTATTGCCTGACATTTTTTTTTTCATGTTTTCTTCTTCTTCTTCTTCTTTTTTTTTTTAAACTTTATTTACATTTCAAATGTTTTCCCCTTTCCCCTTTCCAGATCTCCCCTTTGGAACCTCCCTACTTCCTCCCCCCTCCCCTGCCACTATGGAGGTATTCCCCCACCCATCCACCCACCCACTCTCCTCTTCCCTCCTTGGCATTCTCCTACACTGGGGGATCTAATACCCTCAGGTCCAAGGGCCTCTCTTCCCCCTGATGTCTAACAAGACCCTCCTCTGCTGCATATGTGGCCAGCACCATGGGTCCCTCCATGTGTATTCTTTGGTTGGTGGATCAGTCTCCAGGAGTATCGGGAGGGTCATGCCTGACATTTTTACTACAGTGAATTACTTTCAGAGTCACTCACCACCCACAACAGTGCCTGCTTCCTCCCAGTGCCCTCTAGTGTGTGCTCTTTCAACATCTGCTATGAGCTCTTGTCACTCTGAGAGAAGGATCTAGAGAGCTGGTAGGAGAGTCATGGAAGAAAAACACCCAGAACAGAGGCACAAAGGGCCTTTGAGGGAGATATAAATGTTCTAAAAATGGATTGTTGTGACAGATGCACAATTCTAAACACTTCAAAAAAAAAAAACAAACTCCTGGGGTCTGGGAAGATGCTCCACTG
Organism: Rhynchomys soricoides; assembly: GCA_019843965.1. NCBI lineage: Eukaryota > Metazoa > Chordata > Mammalia > Rodentia > Muridae > Rhynchomys > Rhynchomys soricoides. The sequence continues at coordinate 14,900 of JADRCH010011376.1, forward strand.
GTAAAAGTGGTTGCTCCACAAACTCAATACCTGGATGTGAATCCTCAGCAACCATCTAAAAACAGAAACCAAAAGAGCTGAGCACGGTTTTTACACACCTGAAAGCCCAGCACTGGGGGGGTGGACAGAGGTGAATCCTGAAAGCTTCTGGCTAGCTGGTCCAAAATGGCAGATTTCCAGTTCACCAAGAGAGACCTAGTCTCAAAACAATACACTACAGACCAATAGAGGAAGACATCCAATGTATGTGTGCACAGGTGTACATAACTGCACATTCATAAATATGCACACATACACACATATATAACATGTACTATATATATAGGCTTTCTTTGCATTATATACTTGAATAAATCGTATGGTATATAAATCACCTCTCAATCAAGCTGCTAAAACAAACAATGAAAAGAAAGGGCGGAGAGCTGGAGGAAAATGAAAACAGAATGGGAGGAGGAGGAGCCCAGCAAGGGCAGAAGATGAAAAACCGGAAGGGGGAAGTTATTCTCTACCTTGAAAGTGGGGAGCCTGGGACAGTGGTGCTGGGTACAAGGGTCGAACAGGCTGCAGCTGGGAAGTGACTGGGGATGTCTGGGGATATGTGTAGGCTTGCACACCTGCATAGGGCTGAGAAAGTGACAAGTTACTTACTTAATTTCCTATGATAGAACAAAGCAGATTAACCAGGGAGGAGGCTCAAGTTACTAAAGCTGGAAATGATGAGATCAGGGTTAGGCAACTGTCCATGGGACTTGATGGTATCTGGTCACTCCAGTCCTACCCAAAACCTGAGGAACAGGAATCTTGGGTTGCTACCCAGACCTCTGGCGATATGATTTAATGAAATGGGAATTTATTTCCTACTATCAGGCCTATTTTTTTAAGCAAAACTTGAAACTAAGCAAATCCTGTTTAGTTTCTTTTGAAGGAGAGGTTATTTTTCAAAATTCCAAACTAAGCCAGCCAGTTTCCGAGATTCTTCATAACGCTTCTCCCCTGCTAGATTCTTTTTTAATTTAAAGTTTGTTTGTTTGTTTGTTTCTTCAATCTGAATGTATGTGTGTCTATGTATCTATGAAAGGACAAACATGGGTGGGTGTTCCAACCCACCCAATATAGTGGGTTCTTAACAGTTGAGCCATCTATTGCTCAGCCTCTAGATTCTGTTTTGTTTGTGTGTGTTTTCAGACAGTTTCATGTAGCTTAGGCTGGCCTTAAATTCACTATATAGCTGAGGATACCCTTGTATTCCTGATCTTCCTGCTTCCAGCTCCTTCCTGCTGGGATTACAGGCACATGGCACCACTTACTAGATCCTGATGCTTATCTGGGTGACCAGAAACTCTCATTTTTCTGAACTGGAGTATCCCAACTGTGAAAGGAAGATGAGAACTTTGGGAATTTGCTACATGAGCTAAATGAGGTGATACAGACAAAGGCACTAACAATTGCCAAATTAAGTGCCTGGCACAAGGCAACTGCTCAATAAACATCCGCTTTCCCCATAGGGACACTAGTATATTTCCAAGGACAATATAACAACCCAAACATTAATTATTAAAAAAAAAATCTTAGTCTGTGGCAGAGGGATTTTCCATTGTGGGAGACTTTTTTCAGTTTTGATTCTCCTTATCCTAGTGGAGCAAAGCCTGCCCACCATGGCTCCCACATCTCCATTCAGAATCGCCTTCAGGGTGGGTAGGGCAGGAGAGGCAGTTCATGCTACCTTATGTGCACTAACAGGAACTTTGCTAGATGCCAGGCCCAGGCCTTTAATAAGTACTTTGCTTATTCTTACATTTAATCTTCACAAAAACTTGTAAACAGAAAACTTGGTGTGGTTTAGGGATAAGAAAGTGGTAATTTAGGGGAGGGGAGATTAAAGCATTGACTTGGGGAACTGCTGTTGTGTAAAAAGAAGAGCATACTAGAGCATAAATTAGATCTCCTGACTAAAAGAGTTTTAAAATGTATTATTACCTGAGGGCTGGATGTGGTGCACACCTTTAATCCCAGTTCTCAATAGATAAGAGGCAAACAGATCTCTGAGAGTTTGAGGCAAGCCTGATCGTGTGTGTGTGTGTGTGCGTGTGCGTGTGCGTGTGCGTGTGTGTGTGTGTGTGTGTGTATGGAGACAGTGGAGAGAGGGTGTGTGTGTATACCAGGTCAGCCAAGACTACATAGTGAGACCTTCTCTCAAAATAACAAAGAAATTAATTAGTTAATTAAAACATAGTTACCTGGAAGTTCTGAGCATTTCCAGATACAGCCGAGTGAGAATCAAGGGATGCAGCCTGCATCAAGGCAGCAGAGGGTGTCTGGAGCCCAGAAATAGATGGCTGTGGTGCTAAGACAAATCAAGATATTTTTACTGTTAGCTATTCTTGTTTGTTTTGTCAACGCAAAAACACAACTCCCACCTCAAAAGAGATGAGACAATTTATTTTGGAGCCAATTATGTGTGAGCATGTCCTGGGAACACAGATTCAGGTTACTCCAGATCCCATAGTAAACAGTCTCATGAAGTTCTCACAAGCCTAAACACTTTAAATGCACTGGTGGAAACATCAGGGAGGCATGTTCCAGAAAGCCAGGAGATCTGTTTAAGACCTCAGATACTATCTGACCACATTCTTAGCTTTTGGTTGGTGGAGGCTGGTACTCTGTACATTCCAAAGGATTTACCTAATAGTGACAGCGATGTTAGGTCACATACAGAGAGGGGCAATAAATGGCCGCTAAGTGTTGCAGAATGTTTGATCACACTGTGTTATTTCCTAGAAAATCTTGGTTTTAGTTGTGGTGTGGCCCTGTCTTAGCACACACCTTTAATGCAAGAACTTTCTGCTTGAATACTGTAAACAGGATTAAATAGAAACAACTACGGTTAGGTCAAGAAGCAGGCAGAGCAAGCAACCAATTGACAGGAAGTAAACACAGTGTTAGGAAAAAACAGAGAGTAAGGGCGAGACCGGAGGGCGGAGGGATACATAGGAAGTAGAAGGAGGGGCACTCAGTTTGAAGGAGGTTCTTTGAGATGACAAGTTGGGGCAGAGGGGGCATTCCTCTGTGACATGGACTGAGGAGGAAGGTCGACTGGGTGTTCTCTCTGCCTCAGAGTTAGCAGGCTTTCACTCCAGCATCTGGCCCCCAAGTCTTCATTGGTCAAATCAAAAGATTGAAACTTTGTTAAACAAACAACTAAGGGTGCTAAAGATAGCCCAAGATAAATTACAACTGGTTTGAACCTGCTGGACCCCTCCCTGCCTCTTCACAAACCCTGAGGTTCCCATCAGCTAGCCAGCCTTGCAGAAGGTTCAAGCATCAGGTGGGGCTCTTTCCAGGAGCTTTCCTTCACACTCCTAAGTCTGGACTAGCACCCAACATTCCCATGCTTTAAACCGGACCACTTTCCTCTCTTAATCCCCCAAAGCAGCCCATGGGCACCCCAACAAAGGTGGAAGCAGTGTTCTCTTGTTCATGTGACTCAGATCCCATCAGCTGACACAAGTGCAAAATAACACATACGGAGATGTTTCAACAGCCGAGCACAGACTTCCTAAAGGGGCAAAGCAACACAGCAGACATCACAACGAACAGGCTGAATATAGCTGAGTCTCAAAGTGTTCTACTCAGACAAACTGACTAGTCTTAGCCTCTAACCCAGGCTCCAGCACTAACAATGCTAATTAATAATCTAAGAAACATGGATGAAAACGCTGATTCAACTCAAGGGCCAAGCCTTAGTGACGGCCCTTTCTTACCTTGTGAGGCCATCTGTGGTAAGACGGGATGGGCTGGCTGAAGAGAAGGCTGGACAGATGGGGTCACAAGGGACTGCCCAGCTCCTCGCAGAACAGTTGCATCCTGAAAGAAGCACAAGGGTTGGTCACTATGTGTAGGCCTTAGCTGAAGACGGAGGCTGCCTGTTTCTAACTTGGCTGGCAATACAGGATTTCTAGTCAAGAAAGAGGAAGGAAAGGCAGGCAGAAAGCCAGTAGTCAGAGATACGAGTTGTATGAAAAGGAAGGATTCAATTATGCAAGAGTAAGAGCTCTTCTTCCTATATATCATATCAAATAGTTAACATAGTTAATTTCTACAGATGTTCTGTCAGTGATTTATTATTTCAGGCAGCTAAACTGACAGTTCTACAGAATGCACCATCAGCTACTGGACTGACCAGCAACAACCCAGACTTCCTCTTCTGCCAGGCAGTCTCAGACCTCAGAGCACACACAGAAAACTGGACAGAGCAGAGTCACTGCACCTCGCTAGCATGCTGGCTTTGGTAATGTCTGTCTAGGATGTTTGTCCTAATCCTTTTGTTGCTGTTGGTTGGTTAGTTGAGACAAGGTTTCTCTCTGTGTCGTGACTGTCCTGAAACTTGCTCTGGGGAGTAGTTGGCCTCAAACTCCAAGATCATCCTGTCTCTGCCTTAATTGAAAGTGATGAGCTGAAAGGTGAGTTAACAGCGGGTAAGGTCAACCTTACCCGCTGTTAACTCTCATTCTTAAAATATTTTTTAAAATTCATAAAACCAAAGCTGTAACTCTGAGCAAAGCTGCCCTGTATTCCTGCTTCATGTAAGGACAAGATGTCTTGAAGCATGTGTCATGTAACTATAATTTGCTGTGCATATAGACATATAGACATGCATGCAGGCAAAATACCCATGTGCATAAAAAAAAAAAAAAATACAGTGAAAGAAACCAAAAAAAAAAAAAGCAGAACACAGGGCCTGTACAGGTTACATACCTTCTGTCTAAGATTGATCCTTATTTCTCAACATGAAGCAGATTTATTACTCCAGACAGGCAGCTAAAGATTATGAGCAACACAGATTCCAGACCTCGATACATGAACACTATGAAACCTCTTGGTCTAGTTTTTAGTCAGATGTCCAGAACTTAACCTCCATTTGGGGAAGGATAGGCTAGTCACAGTTAAAAGACATGTGCCCACATTTGTCTCAAATAGTGACTCTGGAGTAGAAGCAGGAAACGCACTTATTTGAACCAAAGAAACAGAAGATGGCAGCACCTGTATGCATTTTAATATAGTCAAGGGGACATACTTCAGTTTCTGAGTCATTGGAATCCAGCTGTGGTGGAAGGATGGGCAGCATGGGCTGGCCCATTTTAGCCATCCGAGAGATCAGCTTGGCCTTGACTGTATCAGGACTCTGAAAAGAACACACAAACACCACTGTGACTAAGGTTTATGACTTTCAAACAGGTCTACTTGTTGAAACAGGTCACCTTGTGCTAAAACCTTTAACTCTACTATTACTTAGTGGAAGCATTTCTTCTAGAAAGCAAGAATTATTTATGATACCAAATACAATACAAATAATGAGATTCATAATGTCAACATTAAATTAAGTCCCTATAGCTTGGGAATGAATTGCTTTCATATGGATGAGCTCTTTTAACCAAGTGTCCCCACTGTAAAATGAGAGTGCTTATGCTCACTTGGTCTATCTTCCTAGGTTTAGAATAGTTTTTACTACATCAGACCAACTGCTTGTGAAGTGCTTCCTGCTGTGGCTGAGTGTGCACAGGGCTGGAGGCAGGTCCTGGCTTCACCCATCACCTACTGTCCTCAGTGCTAGGGGAAGGCCTTGCTTGAGCTTGAAGTTCTTTGTCTACCATCTTGTCCACTTGCAGCACATTCAGAGCCTGCATGGACCAAGCAGAGCAGCAACAAACCACCTTTACATCCTTCTAAAGGCATTCTAATCCAAATTTTACTGAAACAACAGTTGGTCCTCTCTTCTCACCATTGGAGAAACAAAACCAGTGACCTGCCCAAGGTCCACCAGAGGATGAAGAAGCCTGAATTCCTCTGAGAGAACGGAAGGACAGGATGAGCGAGTAACGCTCAGGTAGATGAGTGCTCTCCAATCCCCCTCCCCCCCACACCTTCTTTGGTGGGGGTAGCAGTGGTAGTATTTTGTTCTTTTTGAGATAAAGTACATATAACATAAAATTATAATGTGAACAGTTCTTTTTAAGCACTTACAATATGCTAGATATAATACTGAAAAGTGTTCATTTTCTTATGTCAATTTACAGATGAAGAAATAAACCTGTTTACAGAGTAAATTCTTCATGGTCACACAGAATAAGCAACAAAGAAAGCCAAGATTAACGTCTAATCCATTCCTCTTGGAATAAATGGCAACTTGAGTAAGAATGGATATGAGCTTTACCTGAGGGGTTCGCTCCCAGCTTCACACCACTCTCTAACAATACCACAGCTCCTGCTCATTAAAAACAGCTTTACACAATCTCTGAGCTCAGAGCTTTACAAACTGCAATTGGGAGCTGTGAAAATTTATTTCCACTGTAACAATGAAGAAACTGAGGATTTGAAAAGTTGGATCATTTTCTCATGGCCATCTGACTTTAATTCAGATCTATGGATGTAAAAGTCCAGGCTAATTTCTACTGACTGATTTCCAAGTAGGATAAAATAAATAAAGTAATAATTAATTTCTATACTAAGTCAGTAGCTCTAAACTATGTGCGAGGTGCATGAAACAAGCATTCCAGGGCTTAGGGGTACAGAATCATACTTACTGTATTTACAGTCAGCTGTTCACTAAGAGAGTTAGATTTGGAACGAAGAGCCGGCTCCCTGAAATAAAACAAAACATCCTGAGATAATACAAAATCTATAATTATAATTGCAAACCCAAATTAAGTTGGCTTAAAAGCGTTGTTTTAGAAATAGTCAATTGAATAGCTAAAACAGAATTTTAGCTCCTCTTTATTTGTGTAGTCCTTGAAAGCCACCAAAGCTAAACTGAACAGACTTGTTCAAATTTGCTCCACTTTCCCATGGGCCTGCATTCTGTGTTCGTGCCCTTTGCCCTTTGCTCAGAATTTTGCAGGCATTCATATCACCACTTTGACAGCTATTAGTCCATTATCAAACCAACCTGATACATTGTTTTCCTGATTCTGTTTTTTGTTCTTTTCAATTACTTAAAATTGATTGCAGTTTTAAACTACATCTCAGGAAGAAGAACCCCAGAGTTGCCATAGCCTTACCCGGGTTTGAGAGGCAGTGGTAGGGGTGGTGTCACAACAGGATCAACTGAGTGGCCATCAGCAGCAGGGATGGGGGAGGGGGCTGCAGAATCCCGGGAGCTCAAACTGTGACCATCAGAGCCAGAATCTCTGGCAAACTTCACCTAGGGTGGAACAGAACACAAATGCTCACACTTCCACCTCTCTTTATAAAAGCTATTGCCTATTCAGTGTAGGCAAAATCAAAATATGCTGAAGCAAAGACAAAGGAAACAGTTGTGACTCACCTACCATTATATCATCTGTGTGTATGAATGAGTGCATGTGTGCTTTACGGGGCCATAGCTTTGTAGCTGTTCTGCTTACTTGCATATACATTAAAGTATTCCCACGTCACTAAATACTTACCTTCACTGTTTTCAGCTACTGAAGAGTATGTCTAACCTCAAGGTCATGCTCATTCCTGCTATGGTCTACAAGGTAAAGATGCCAAAGGATTCTTGAACAGAAATCATAGGCATGTATGCTCTTATAAAAACCTATTTCACATAATTAGATGGCTTATTACTGTCACGAATAATGCCTTAATGAATATCTCTATGTCTAGATCTTTGCCCAAAGTATACCGTCTCATGTCTCATCTCCTCCATTCTCCTCCATTGCTGCCCCACCAGTCTCTTTTTATCTATCACATATGCTTCCTCTAATTCCATCCTTCCTTCCTTTTTCCTTCTTTCCTTCTTCCTTCTTCCTTCCTTCCTTCCTTTCTCTTTAAGACAGGGTCTCACTATGTAACTCTGGCTATTCTAGAACTCACTATGTAAACTGGGTTGGCCTCAAACTCATGGGGATCTACCTGCCCCTGCCTTCAAACACTGGAATTAAAGGCATGCACCACTATGCCTGGCTCTAATTTCTTGATTACTGGTAAAGTAGAAAACTTTGCTTATGTTTACAAGTCAGTATTAATAGTTTCAAAATAGTTTGCTGTCTATCATTACCCACAGTTTCCACAAGCACAAAGAAAACTTAAGAGAATCTATGTAAAAAAAAAAAGGCATCTGGGGACATGTCACTGTAAGATTAGATGACCCAACAGAGAAAAGGGTCTCCCATTAGGAGGGTACCTTCTGCTGTGACAAGCATAACTACTATATAGAGATAGCCATAATATTCATTATTTGCACTGTATTTCATAGTTTATAGTCACCAGCACCATACCGTTTCAACCTAATAATAGCAAGGTCATTTGGGAGAAGGAATACTATAACCAAAAGTTGTTTCTACTTTAGTACAGAAATTGTACATATTCAAAGACAGGCTCTCTCTGTGTGTCCCTGGCTGGCCTGAAACTCAGTAGAAGACCAAGTTGGCCATAAACTCATTAAGATCAGACTACTTCTGCCTCCCAAGTGCTGGAATTAAAAATATGCCCCACCACACCTTACTGACAAGATTTGTATACATTGAAAAAAGACAAGATACTAAACTCCAATGCTGTTTTCAGAGAAAAGCATTCATCATTTCTTCTAAAGCTTTCAGAAATTCCTATGAATGCATGAGTGTGTGTGTAAGTATGACTATGTATACAAACACGTGTGGTCACTACAAACCTGCACCACCAGGTCAGCATGTTTATGTACGTTTTGGGGACTGAACTCAGACCTCATGCCTAAAGGCAAGAACTTTCCCACCCATTGTCCTACCCTGCCACGTCTATTTAAAAAGCGATCTATATCTCCAGAATCTGATGTATAAGCACAACACGGGCCAGTCTCACTTACCCGCCTAACTTCTACCTCAAACACCAGGATGGAGTCTGTTGGCTGAGTCCAGCCGAGCACTCCTTCACATCCGGCAGCACAGGCTGCAGGAGTGATAATTAAGCGCTTTCCTCCTTTCTTCATGCCCAGGAGCCCATCCTCTAAGCCCTGCAGAAGTCAGAAGTGGGGAAAAGCTCATCAGACAAAAAGCAGATGAACACACACACACACAAACTCACATACAACGTACACTCCAGAAAATAGGTCCTAGGTAAAAACTGTCCTGTTGAGCAACGAGATGGCTCACAGGGTTAGGGCCACCTTACCTGCCACCAAGCCTGATGACTTGAATTTGATTCCTGGAACCCACATGGTGGGAGGAGAGAACTTACTCTTGAAAGTTGTCCTCTGACTGCTACATATACGCTGTGGTATGTGTGGTATAAACACACACACACACACACACACACACACACCCCAAATGAAAAAAATAAAAAATAATAAAAGCTGGCATATCTGGAGTGGGTAACACATTTAAATGACAAGAAAAAACAGTCGTAGAGTATTAAGAGAGAATGGACTCTATCACTTATTAATCACAATTTTTCAGGCACTATGGTTAAGTATTCTACCTGCTTGTTTAATCTCATGATTGTTAGCATTGCCTTCACTTAAGTGAGAAAGCAAGCCCCTGGTCCTAAGAGCACACAGTCAGTAGGCATTAAGTTGCAGTTGAACATGAGACCTGGCTAATTTCGAGGGGCATGCCTTAACTATTTTAACAGAAAAGTCTCCAAAGAATTTGGGTGAAACAGCCATCGGCAATACAGTGAAAACAAACTTTTGCACATGGATGAATGAACACAGTGCAAAGCCTTAACATAACTAACATATTACACTGCACATATGTAAAATGTTCATTGATCAAATAAAATTCACAACTTGAATCCCAGAGTAGTGCTCCTTGTGCTACATCAAATCAGGTAAGAACCAAGCATATGGCGGCCGCTAGATAAGCAGCTACCTCTGCATGAGGGGGTGAGGGGGGACAATGGGGTGATTCCTCGGAGCCACAGGTGAAAACAAAAAGGGTGGGGTCTAAAAACAAATACACTTCTGTCAGTCTAGCTTCTCACAGGTCAACATCTCCCATGTGTCCACAGTGTAAAACACCTTTTTCCTTCCTACTTTTCAACCAAGCATGTCCAGACTCTTGATAAGGACAGTTTGGAAATGTCTCAATATTGAAATTAAATTCCAAAACAGGTCTTTACCTTGACAACTTTTCCTGATCCTAATTTCAGGCGAAGCGGCTTATCTTTGTTAGCAGTAGAATCAAAAACCTGCCATTTGATAAAGTAAAAAAAAAAAAAAAAAAAAATCAGCCAGTTTCATCACAATGATAATAAACTATGGGGGTCAGTGATTCCCAAACAGACAATGACAGGTTTAACGGGCACATAGCTCCTGAAGAAGCTGAGAAGACAGAACTATAACATAGTTGGAGTCTATCACAATGAATACCCTTGGGAACAATAATTTGCCAAATTGGGGGCAAACCCATTTCTGGCACCATTAACTGAAGCACTTTTTCATCTATAAAATATTTTCAGTGAATGCACTCATTTGGTGCTAAAACAGTCCTTCCAAGAAAGCAGAGCAAGGATCACTAACCTCCATGCACAAATGGGAAAAATAAGAGTTTAGAGAAGATCAAGGCCAAACTGGGATACAATTGGGACTTAATCCCTGACTCCTTGTTTTTTGATACAGGGTTTCACTATGTAGCCCTGACTGGCCCCAAACTCAGAGATCTGCCTGCACCTGCCTCCCCAGTGCTGGGATTAAAGACCTGTGACACCATGCCCCACACATTCACACTTTTTAAGTTATATAGCTCTTATTATCATATCACATTGCTCTCGAGAACTTAATAGTATTAAAAACACAACAATTGCAACATATTTATAGTGTCTGTTAAAAGGAAAATGATAGCCAGACACAGTGGCATGTGCTTTTAATCCCAGCACTCTAGAGACAGGAAGAGGCAGAGGCAGAGGCAGATCTCTGTGATCTCCAGGCCAGGTTAGTCTACATAGCAAGTTCAAGGCCATCCAAGGCTACATAGTAAGCCCCTGTCTCAAAAGCAAAGAAAGACAGTGAGAAGGTTTAAAAATAAGATCTATTTCTTAAAGATACATTCAAGTTTAAAACTAGCAGTGAGACAAGACATGCACATGAATTATCCTTGGGAAACTGTTTCCTCCTAATAATGAGATGGGGTGTGGAGCTCTGAGCACATTTGCACAGGAGCAGTTCATAAGTGTGCCCCAAAAGGAGTTGTGGAGACAAATTTAGCCTCCCTAAATGTTTCTATTGGCCAATAGCCGCAGTTCACTTTCCATGTGCACATGGCAGGCTTCATGTCACATACATAGACAGAACTTGCAGAGCATGCTGTTTTACCTGGCCCGGCATATGATTCTGAAGGAGCCAGCCCGTATAGGTTACTTCTAAAGAATCTCCAGTTTCCACAGCAGGACCCTCTGCTGCAACCAGGTCCTGAAACAGCACTGCATCCAAGGAAGAAATGCTATTGCACTTGGCCACACATACCTGCAAGATCAAGATCAGAGCGCCATGAGCTTGGTTTAAGCTTCACAGCCATCCCATCACTGCTACTATTCTTCTCAAACAGCTGCACCCACTAACAAAGATTACAAGGTTAGAAATAAGCCATTCCAAAGTCAGTAATCTGGCCAGGAATCAGGGTGCCCAACAAGTCAGCACTGGAATCAGAATGTCTGGGTACAGACCCAGGCGTTGCCAGTTCTTAATTTGGCAGATAACTTAATCTCCATGTACCTACCCGTTCCCACTTGCAAAAATGAAAAGAGCTTTGCAAATATTACAAGGTGGCTACGAAAATTAAATGGGCCAAAACAGAGTGCTTAGCAATCCAGCTAGGAAATAACAGTAAGCACACAGTGGGTCTGACCTCAGGACCACCTCTCAAAGACCCAGCCTCCTACCATCGCCTTAGTGATCAGTTTCAGCAATGTGACCTCTGGAGGGAAAGGCACATTCAAGCCATAGCAGACAACATCCATATTACAAGCTTCTATATCATTTTCATGAGGTGAAAAGATAAAACACACAAAATATAGAGCTCTTGAAGAAATAGGCATAGTTACACCTGTTACATAGGTTTTTAAAAGCGATTTAATGTATTAATATGTATTACTCTGGGCAGTAAAGTTATGACTGGGCATGTGGGGGGGGGCTATGTTTGTGTGGTGCACATGTGTGTTCAGGTACATTTGCATGTGTACACATACACGTGTGGAGGCTAAAGGACTGACTTGAATGTTGGTCCTCAGGCGCTGTCCTTGAATTTTGAGGAAGTGTCTCTCGCTTGCCAAATAAGCTCGACTTAAGCTGCCTGGTAAACCTAGGGATCCCGTGTTTGCCTCCCCAGTGCTGGGGTTACAAGTATGTACCACCACTCGTGGCTCTCCCTTTTCCACTTGGTTCCAGGGATCAAACTCGAGTCCTCATGTGTATATGGCAAGCACTTTACCAACTGGCCCTTAAATGATTTTTTAAAATGTTGTTTCTACATGTTCTATAATGAGTTCATAAAATTTTGACAGTCTTTTGAAATGCTACTTTTACAAGTTTCATGTATCTTTAAGAAAATTGTGGAGCAAAAAAAGTGGGGATTTTTGTATGTATATGAGCATGTGCAGTATGTATGTTCACATGTGTGGGCATATGGGTATGTGTCTACTTGTGTCTGGAGGTCAGAAGTTAATGTCAGGTGTCTTCCTGAATTGCTGTGCTTACTGAGGTAGGATCTCTGGCTAAACCCAGCACTCCCTGATTCTGTTAGTCTAACCAGCCACTTGGTCCTGAAATCCAACTCTGCCACATCAGTCCTGCACTTGTGTGAGCACTGGGGATATGAACTCTGGTCCCATACTTGCGTAGCAACAAGCATTTTATTTATTTATTTATTTATTTATTTATAGACAGAATTTCCCTGTGTAACAGCCCTGGCTGTCTAGAACTCTCTTTGTAGATCAGACTGGCCTAGAACTCACAGAGATCCAACTGCCTCTGACTCCTAAATGCTGGAATTAAAGGCATATGCCACCACACCCAGCTGCAACAAGCATTTTAACCATTGGGGCATCTCTCCAGTGCAGAAAAAAAAAAGTGTTTAATCAAATAGCTTATGCTTCCCCATTTTTCTCCCTTTAAACACTTCCTAGGGCAGTTTCAGTAAGATCTGTTCTTTTCCTGAAACATAGCAAGTTTAATGGGTTCTTTACCTTGTCTCTAATATCACAGAGCAGTTGTGGGTTTGCCATAACTAAAATAAGGAAGACTCCAAACAAGTGCTTTGGCTTTGCACAGGAAAGAGTAAGAAGACGTCACCTGTTTATTGAATGCCACGGCAGCCTTCTCTGACTCAAACATGATAGACCAGTTTTGTCTTTGGTCATCATAAAAGGTGCTGTAGTTATTGGGCCGAACCTGGGAAAAGAAAAAAGGAAGTTTAGATCATTCAAGCAGAGCAGCCTGCAAGTAAATCTGACTGCCTCAGCTCACAGAGAAGAGCGGATCCAGGGGACTCAGAGAGGGAGCTAGCAGGAGCCCTTCTCCCCCACCTCAGTCCACCCCATCCCTACCTCTACCCCCACATGCTCCCAGAAGGAGCAAGGAGACCTTTCTGGAAGGCTGCTTACTACTTTCCAGGCCTGAGTAGAGGATCTTTTTCTGAACAATCCAGGAATGTTCGGGCCCATCTCTCCCACAACCCTAAAGGGGTCAGTGATTCCAGTTTGAGGACTCTTACCATTAGCTCAAAGTTCAGATGAATTGTAGCAACAGTCACCGGCTGCTGCTGACTGATGTAAAGAAGAATCCTATACTGTACTCACAACGGGCAGAAAAGAAAACTGATATTAAAACGTAACACAAACTCAGCAGTAAGACATGAGGTCATGCTTCCTACAGCTATAAATCCCAAACCTGCTCGGCCTGAATTGGAATTTCTCAATGCATCTCTTTGCATTCCGGCCTCACTCTTTAACTGTAATCAGCAATAGCTTTATCTTGTTGGCATTTCCATTCATATGCAGGACATTTAAGAGATGGTAACTAGATGCTTTACAGAAAATGCAGGTCAGATTTGGTGGTGTATGTCTGTAAACCCAGCACTTGGGAGGTTGAGGCAGGAGGACTACCTTGAGTTTGAGTTCAGCATGAGCTAGAGAATAAAACAAAAAATGAAACTCAAAAACCAACCAACAACAACAAATTTTAAATGGGGGGGGGTAGAAATCACACAAGTTATGTGTGTACAGCCCAGTGAATTTTCATACGTATATGTGCTCATGTGGCTACCAGGCAGATTGAGAAAAGCCAGTGTTTCCTACATCCTAGATAGCTCCCTTTGCCCGGATTATCAATAATCTCTCTCTACCGCAGAGAACCACTACCCTGACTCAGTCACAGATCAATTTTTCTATAGTTAAGTTAGTGTAATGGCCTACGATCGTGATTTTTGTCCTGCTTCTTTCACTTACAACGTAGACTAAGCCGTGTTCCTTGTTTACCGGTACTTGATTTGATGCTGTCAGTTACTATTATTCTATGTGGACATGCCACAACCTATTTACCCACTCTCCTAGTCACGGCTATTCATGTTGTGTACAGTGTGAAACCATTACGGATAACGCATCTGTGAACTTTCTCCATGCCCTGTGGAAGACATGGACACATATACCTCCTTCTACCTAATGAATTTCCTTAGTAACAACCTACTGGCAGTGGGTTATTTCTTATGGATATTTTTCTTGATATAGGATTGCACATAGAGGGTCAGGGTATAGCACATGTAGCAAGGTCATGAGTAAGAAAAAATATAAATGAACTTCAAGGATACTGAGCTAATAAAGCAAGTCAATCACAAAAAGACAAATACCACTTGATTCCACTTACATGAGGTATCTAGGACAGTCAAATTCACAGAGATAACACATTAGAAGATATGGAGGAGAAGCAGTAGAGGAGATGAAGGGTTACCCCTTAGTGGATGGTTTATGCTTGAGATTATGAAAAAAATGAGAACAGTGGTGATGAGTACTTAGTAGTGGACATGTCATTAAAGCCACTGGGATAGGGCTGGAGAGACAGCTCAGCAGTGAAGAACACAGTTGTTGTTCCAAAGAACCTGAATCCAATTCACAGCACCCACATGGTAGCTCTTAACTACCAGTAACTCCAGCCCCAAGGGATCCAACACACTCTTCTGGCTTCTTTTGGCACCAGGCACACAAGTAGTACACAGACACACATGTAGGCAAACCACCCATATACATAAAATAAGTAAATACAAAATAAATTAAAAATTAAAATAGCCACTAGACTGTGTACTTAAAATGTTAAACTGCAAAATTTTATATATAAAAAATAAATGTTACAATTAGCCTCCATGAGTATGGATTCAAGTCCTATAAATTTAAACATATCTTTTCTTATGTTCCTTTAAAAAAGTAGCAACTCTTTATGTAGCATTACATTCGATTAGATGGTACAAATAACCTAGAAATGATTTCAAGTATATCGAAGGATGTACAAGTACATAAGGAATATTATTTATATCACATATATCATTAGTATATATCACAGATTTTATCTATAGGTAGGAGAGCACCCTGGAACCTATCTCCCAGAGACTTAGGGATGGCCATGTGTACTTTATATGTATTAAACAAACATGAACATCCAAATAATTAAAATTCGTCCTCTGGGCTGGAGACATGCTGGTTCAGCAGTTAAGAGCACTTGCTGCTCTTCCAAAGGACCTGAGTTTAATTCTCCAAGTCCATGAGAGGAGGCTCAAAGCCATGTGTAAGCCTAACTCTAGGGAGCAGATACCTTGGGCCTCTGCAGGAACCTGCACTCAGAGCACATACCCACATGCAGACAGGAATGCATAAAAATAAAAATAAATATTTTTAAAAGATGAAACTTGTCCTTAGAAATATGGGGAGCTATGAGGGCTGCTGTGTGATTTGATATGAGATATTTATTTTATTTCTCAAAGTGAAGGGTTGATCACCCCAGTTCCATTGTAGACTGAACTGGTTGTAAGAGGATTAGACATTATTAAGAATCAGTTTACCAGGGCTAGAGAGGAGGCCTGGTGGCTAAGCATACTTGTTGCTCTTGCATAGGACTCAGGCTCTATTCCTAGTACCCACATGTGGCTCATAACCACCTGAATTCCAGCTCCAGAGGGATCTAGTGACCCTTCTCACCTCTGTGGGCACTGTGTACTCAGTGCATGGGAAAACAATGCAGGCAAAATATTCATATACCTAAATAAAATAAATATATCTTAATTTTTTTAAAGAATCAGTCTAGCTCTGAGTTGTCCTGATTCTTATTCAGGCAGGACCTTTCCAAGCTTTTGGCTGAAAGCCTAGAAAGTCTCTAACTCCTTGGTTCTTAAAGGTTTACTCCACAGGGATTTTAGCTGAATTCATTAGCTACCTCCCCATGAAGTTCAAAATCTAGTAAATACAGGTAAAGAAAGATAGGTACTACTTGTTGCAGGTTCTCTGGCTGTAGAAGTGTCTCTCCTATGCAGCATAAAAGCTGCAGAAATAGCTCTGATCTGGTAGTGCCTGGACTTCTGTTCTACCCCTGTACTCAACAAATGTCACACAGGGAATACCGATGTTGAGCTGCAAGACTCTCCAGATTTGTCAGTTTCTCTTTTCTCAAGCAGTCTCTGTTTGTGTCATACCTGCTGCCTAGACTACACCTAAAATCAGCAATATGCTCAAGATACAAAAAGACATCTCATTGTTGGGTTTTTTTCTTCTCTAAGATTTTAATTATCTTCCCTTCATCATTTTTACAGCTCTCCAGTGAGGCTTTGTTTTGTTTTCCCAAACAACTTTACAATATAATTGTAGCAATTTTTCTGTTTATTTTTTTAAGACAAGGTCTCACTATGTAGTCCTGAACCCCCTATGTAAATCATTCTGGCCCTTAAGCCCACAGAGATCCTCCTGCCTCTGCCTCTCAAATCCTGGGATTAAAGGTCACCACCCAGCTATCAGCTTCTACTCTTTGAGTGTCTTCTCTGCATGTATGTCTGTGTATCATGTCTGTGCCTTGTACCTGGTGCTTGTTGAGGCCAGAAGAGAGCATTGGATCCCCTAAAACTGGAGTTAAAGATGGCTGTAAGCAGTGATGTGGGTGCTGGGAATTGAATCTGGGTCCTCTGAAAAGGCAATCAGGGTTCTTTATTTTAATTTTTGTGTATGGGTGTTGTGCCCGCATATATGTCTGTACATTACATGCATGTAGTACCTACGCAAGCCAGAAGAGGGCATCAGGTCCCTGAATTGGGATTACAGATAGTTATGAGCTAATAGGTGGGTGCTGGGAACCAACCCCAGGTCCTCTGGAAGAGCGGCTGGAGCTCTTAGCCACTAAGCCATACCTCCAGCCCCTTATCTGCTTCCTAATAATTGCTTCTCCAACCTTCCACCTCTTTCTGGCTGTCAAGCACAGTGGGATCTGAAAACTAGAGTTCTGAGATATAAATTGTAATCTCTAATGAATAAATCAGTCCAGATAACAGTCATCAGCATCTGCTAACACAAACAATAAGAGACTCATTTGCTTCCTGATGGGAGGATGAAAGATTTAAGGAACCAACTGCAATAGATAACCTGACTAGATGTTGATTCAAATAGAAGTGTCAGAAGAAAAACAATAGAGGGGAAAAAAAAGAAATTTGAGCACGTCCTGGTAGTGACTAAGATGTTCTGTTTACTTTTTCAGATGTGATAATGGTGTGACAGTTTTCTTTTTAAGTATTTCATCTCTTAGAATTATATACTAAAGCATTTACTGCTGATATTGTATATTAGAGATCTGTTCAAAATAACCTGAGTGGGCAAAGAGAGGTGAGGGTGGAGTGTCTGATGGACGCTAATGGCTGCTAGAGCTTAGGACTGATACTTGTGGGTAACACTCAAGTCCCACTGGCTAGTCATAGAGTGTTGGCCATTGTATCAGTCACCATGGGCAACTAATCTTAGCTTTGTGCTGAGAACAGCAGAGCAGCAGGAACCCTGTGTTCTCTGGGTCTCTGAAATACTAGAATTTCTTCTGTCTAGTTCAATAATCTCTAACTCAAAATTCTGGAGTGGTATTTGAGCTGGATGTACCAACTGAAGGAAGTCAGGCTTCGGGGCATTTAGTGACATCCACTATACCTCACCCTAATACAGTGATCAACTGCTCAGCCTTATTTTCAGACTGCAAAGGATAAATATTGGTCTTTAACATAGACAAAAAGATGGAATGTACTGACAGAATGACGAATGATCATTAGCTACCCAACAAAGAGCATCCTCCACCATTTACTGCAAAGCTTTCCAGTTCTTACACTAGACTGCACAAAGGAGATGTCTAAAGCAAGCAGTTTGAACAGCAGCACTTGTTTTAACGTACAACAGTAAGCAAACTAGGGCCATTACTCCATCCTAATAATCTACACTTAGTTACCATCAGTGGCCACTCTTATCCTCTGACACATAAGTCTCTATCCAACAGATAAGAAACAGACCCCAGGCATTAATGATACTTGGGATGTGGCATATAAGTCAATGTCAGTCTTCTCACCTCTCTGGTTGTGTGGTTCCCCAGGACAGCTGCTCCAAATTTGCCCTGCTTTGCATATTGACCGTTTATGCTATTGAAGCAAGAATACGACAGATATCAGGATCCCTCTAAACCACGAAGAGCCAGTCCTCTATTCTGAAACAGCTAGGTATTCGGCCCTTAGGAAAGGTCAGAGGTGGGCAGCTTTAATCTAAAGCTCTTCTGCAACTTCTTTTTCTTTGAGACAGGGTCTCATTGGTACAACTCTGGCAGATCTAGGACTCACAGAAAACCTGCAGACTCTGCCTCTCAAGTGCTGGGGTTAAAGGTAAGTGCCATCATACCCAGTCCCAATGTTTTTATTCTTCAATCAATATACTATCCAGAGTATCCCTAAAAACTCAAGACGCTGCTGTGGAGGGCCCAAACATTAACAGCTTAGACAAGCTAATGCTGAGTTTCTCTGAGGAACTAGGCTGTGATGAGCACAGGCTTCTGAGAAAGGACAGCTGCTCATCCATGGCCTCCCCAGCTCTGAGGGCTTTCTCTCCCAGCTACTTACTAGCGGTATGCATGCACTGCAGTGGCAAAGAGCACTGAGGGCGTGCCTGTGGTAGCTGGTGCTGGTTTTGGTGCTGTCTGATTTCCTGAAGATGAAGAAAACAAAGGTGTCATTCATTTTTTATTTTTAACCTCAAAACTAGCCTCAAAAATCCCACCTCATGCTTTACAGTTAGTACAACAATGCCTTCATTACCACTATCCTCTTTGGATCCAGAGATAGCTCAGTGACCTTGGAAGGTAGTGAGGAAACAGATTCTAAATGACAGTAGATGAGGCTAGACACTCACTAGCCCCAACACCACACACCACAGACAAATTTTCTGCCTGGACAAGAAGTCTAGAAAACAGGGACATACTCTACTGTTTTCTTTTCTCTTTTCAATGCTCTGACAGCTAAGGTATGTACAAGTGAAGCTATTTCCCTCTCTGGTACCGGGAAAGGAGGGTGATAACAGAGCCAAGAGTTCCCAGAAGGAACTCTAGCCTATACTGAACTTCCTACAAGGCTGATCAACTGGTTAGAAGGCCAGTGACTAGGCTGAGGTAGGAGTGTTTTTGCAGGTTCAGAGCCTAATTACGACCTATCCCCGGTTGTCTTCAGCCCCTCAATAGCCCTCCCTTGCCCACTCCTATACCTAATCTAACATCTGGTGACTAACAGGTGGAGCCTTTTGGAATCTACTGACTTAAAAGATCACTAGCTTCCACCAACCTAAAGGCTAAGAATGTCATCAGATAGCATCTGAGGCCTACAGCAGAGATTTTTCTCAGTCTGTTTGAACCTCATGTCTCTAGCACAGCATGTGAAGTGTCAGGATTTGTGACTTTCTTTGTTCTGTTCCCATAAAACTTCACCAAACTGTTACCATATTGCAACATGAGAATTGGGGAAAACTCACTCTGTGTTCCTGGGGCACAGTGGCTCATATTTGGCTTCAGAATAAACTCTCGGCCCCTTTGAGGTGATGACTATATTTTTGCATCAACATTTAAATCACACTCATTACTTAAATCTATCAAGAGCTCTATAGTAGCATTTAAAATAGCATATTAAGGGTAAATTGCATTCTGATATTGTTTTAGTTTTTGTCTGTCTCTGTCTGTCTGTCTATTGGAAACAGGGTCTCCTTTATGTAGTCCAACCTAGCCTGAAACTCATGGCCTGCCTCGTCGCCTGAGTGCTGGGACCACCGGTGTTCACCACCACACCCAGTGCTAAGCTCCCTAGATCTGTGTCTAGACAGAAAAGTAACGGAAAGCAGTAAGGAAAGTGCAGTGAGCTTGCTTCCACAGCCTTCAGTGAGCTTGCTTTCACAGCCTTCAGTGAGCTTGCTTTCACAGCCTTCAGTGAGCTTGCTTTCACAGCCTTCTTTCTTCCTTTTCTGTTTGAACACTTCCTCTCAACTTCGGAGTTCAAGTCCATTGTAGAAAGTCAGATAGACATATGAAACCACAATGAAAACAGAAACCACCGAGAACCTCATCAACCAAAATTAAACATCAGTAAACTGAAGTGTTTGTTCTGAGTCCTTTCTCTGTACACATAAGCTCTGCAGTGGCTTTTTTTTAGTATTTTTAAACAAAATAAAGATTCAGCTTGGCCTCTACCACATTATAAGTCTTCCCTATATTCTCCCAAACAA
>JADRCH010011377.1:2294-13997 GCA_019843965.1 Rhynchomys soricoides
GTATGATGTATGTGTGTCGTGTGTGTGTGTGTATGTGTCTGTGTGTGAGTGTGATGTGTGTATGATGTGTGTGTGTGTGTCTGTGTGTGTTTGTGTGTGATATGTGTGTGTGTGGTGTCTGTGTGTGATGTATGTGTGTGTGTGGTGTCTGTCTGTGTATGTATGTAGTATGTGTGTCTGTGTATGTGTGTTTGTGTAGTGTGTGTGGTGTGTGTTTGTGATGTATGTGTGTCTTGTGTGTGTCTGTGGTGTGTGTGGTGTGTGTGTGTCTGTATATGTAGTGTGTGTGTGTGTGTGATTTTATGTGTGTGTGATGTATGTGTGTATGTGGTGTGTGTGTGTATGCATAATGTGTGTTCAGGTATGTGCACCTGTGCATGCATTAAGAGGCCACAGTTAAAATCTACGTCCTGCTCTATCATTTACCATCTTATTCCCTTGAGACAAGGTGTCGCTGGCACTGAGCCTGCCGCTCGCCTGACGGCCAGGGAGCCCAGTGATGCTCTCTTTCTGCTATTTATCACCCAGTGCTCAGGCTACAGGCATTTATGACTACACCCAGTTTTCTTCATGGTTCCTAGGGATTCTATGGCTTTGAACTCAGATCCTCACACGTGTTACTGCTGAGCCACCGCCCAGCCCCTGTGATGTGTATGTTGCTATAATTTAATATTCACTTTATTTTTAAAGACTGCATTTTCTTCTTAATTCCAAACAGATGTGGTGGTATGGGTGGTGAGTGTAGGTATCTTTGGAAGCTGTGAGGGGGGATTGGTTCTCCTGGAGCTGGAGTTACAGGCAGTTGTTAGCTGTCTGACATGGGTCTTGGGAACCAAGCCTGAGTCCTCTGAAAGACCAGCATGCACTCTTAACCACCAGTAGAGATGTTCTTCAGACCAGCTTATCCTACAGATATGGGACACTCTGAGCCTCGGGCCTCACAGCATGGTGTGCAGCTTTGATAGGAACACATGTAATCTCCTCCTGCAGGTCACAGGCATTTGAGTCCTTGGTACCTGCATTGGATAACCTCAGATCCGGTGTGAAACACATTTCAGGCAGGGTACAGTGCCCACGAGTCTTTGGGGCCATCCTTCTTAACCCTGGCCACAGCAGTGAATAGACACACACAGCACTTACTCTTCCCAGCCAGACAAAAGCATGACATTCTGTCTCTCTCGGCTGTCTGTAGGCCTGATGACATTTGCTCCAGCTGAGCGGGAGGATTGTCCAGTCAGGCAATACGTTACAGACCTTAATGTCCTCTACAGTAGGCTGAACAGTGGCCCTACAGAAGCACCCAGATCCTGGTTCCCAGACGCAGTGAGTGTTAGCATACAAATCAAAGGAGGATTTGCACCTGTGCTCCTGTGGAGCATCCTGGGATAGGGAGATGATCTTAGGCTGTCTGTCTAGGTCTAGAAATATGCACAGGGGTTAAAAGGAGGCAGAAGAAGGCTGAAGAGAGGTGTTGGGGATTGCTATAACAACTGTCCATCTGCATTGGAGCAGCTGAGACCACTTTCAGGACTGGGTCTGTTGAATGCTGATGTTTACTCAAAAAATAAAGAGGAGGTAGAGAGGGTCACTGGGCAGTTGTCTACAATTCTGGCCACACTTCCTCCTATACCCACCTTCCAGTCGGCTGTATATAATTTTGCCCTAACTGCACGTGACTTAGTGACCCTGTGAGGAACTATGGTATATAACTGTGAAGGCTAACTGAAGGGGCGATTCCATTGCTGTAGCCAAGCTGGAATGAGAGTTTGTAGCTGCTTTGGGGCCACCCACACACCTACACACTGATGGAAAGCCCAATAAGCTTGCTGGCACCCTAAGTTGGACTTTTGTAGACTGGTATTGGTGTCCTGAAACAAGGGGGTGGATGCCTGTTTCTAGCTCTCTGGAAAAGGAGTTCCTGCAACACAAGGCTGTGGGAAAGATGAAGATGCCACATCTTTGGTGACACTGAAGAAGGGGACGGTGAGGGGTGGGGGACAGCTGAGGGATAAGGAGCCAGACTCTTCCTGGAGCCTCTGGGGATAGTGCAATCCTGCCAATGGATTGATTTCACTCCCCAATAAACCTATCCTCTGTCTTCAAACCAGCAGAGCCCCAAGAGGGGAAGTGTATGTTGCTCTAGGTCATCAGGAAATTTATTATAGCAATCAGAGGAAACTAAGACATCCAGAGAGATGCTGACTGGCCTCTGACCTCCCTTGCCTCAGCAGGTTTCAGAAACAGCCTAGGCACCCAGGAACAGAGGCACTTAGGTGCATCCCAAATTCTTTGGGACCCTCTGCTCTGCCGACCACCAGTGCTGCAGGGGTTCTGGAACCTGAGGACAGATGTGTGGTGTCAGTGAAAGTGAAGACAGTGACATCCAAGAACGTGGCCTTGAATATCCCGAGCAATCTTTATTTTTACAACCACAATCCTGCTCGCCTGAGCAGTGACATCATTGGTTATTTTATTTCAAGAAGTCATAACATCGGAATTATTGTAAAAGTCTCCAATAGTTTCCCTTCCTCCTACTCTCACCCACTGAGTTAACGACCCCCAATCCTATTTTGTACTACAAAGCACAATTTCAGCAAGCCAAAAATAAATGTCCAGCCAGGCACGTGCTGTGAACATGAGCACATGCTCAAGCTGGCAGCAAATGCAGTTGTAGGTTGTACAAGGTGAAAGACAGAGTAACCATTTGTGGTTACGTTCATTCATCAAATGGGATCCCTCTGTCATAATACTTTTTAAATTGCAGACAGAGACGTGTTCGTTGTACCAAGCAACCTTTCCTGATATGCACCGGTCAGTTTCTGATACCATCCTTCCAAGAACCATGGGTTTACATCTCTATCGATCAGACATAGGGTCTTAGTCAGGGTTTCTATTCCTGCACAAACATCATGACCAAGATGCAAGTTGGGGAGGAAAGGGTTTATTGGGCTTACACCTCCATGCTGCTGTTCATCACCAAAGGAAGTCAGGATGGGAACTCAAGCAGGTCAGGAAGCAGGAGCTGATGCAGAGGCCATGGAGGGATGTTTCATACTGGCTTGCTTGCTTCTCCTGGCTTGCTCAGCCTGCTTTCTTATAGAACCCAAGACTACCAGCTCACAGATGGTACCACCTACAAGGGACCCTCCCCCCTTGATCACTAATCAAGAAAAAGCCTTACCGCTGGATCTCATGGAGGCATTTTCTCAACTGTAGCTCCTTTCTCTGTGATAACTCCAGCCTGTGTCAAGTTGACACACAAAACCAGCCAGTACACATAGCTTCCCCATTTAAGTCTCTGTTGATCAGACATAGCTTCCTCAGAACAGTTGTGCAAGCAGAAACCATTGCTCTCCACAAATGCCATAGACTTACTCAGTGTGACTGTAGCTGTTTCTCTAGGGGCATGATAATGTGTCCCCAAATACCCAGGATTAATGGTCACACCACAGAGGTGGAGAGGAGAGGAGGGTTTTACCCCTTCAAAAAGCTTTGAGAAAAGCATAGAATCATCCCCAGGGCTTTCAGCCTGCATGATATGGGCCTTGCCCATGACCAACAAAGTGAAACTAAATATTCCTATGAGTATAAAGAACATAAGAAAAGCAAGGAGAGCTTGTAGCACATGTGATCTAGGTAATAAGTATAGAGGCCACCAATATTACCACAGATCCTTGCCAAGTGGGAAGGGGTCTCCATAGGCCTTGCCACAGTAGAGTCCCATCAGTGAATCTGTTTCCCTGCAGATACTGCATGGCCACGGCCAACTCTTTCAAAGCTAGGAGCGCAGAGGCCTGAAAGATGAACATGGGACAGTCTGTGGCAGGGAAAAGGAACAGCAGTGAGTCTCTGGCTCCTTGAGAACTGGAACATATGAAAAAGGAATCCTGAGGAGCTGCCCTCAGGGTGTAGCTGCTTAAGCAAACCGAGTCATGTTCAGGAGCAAGGAAAGACATCAGGGTCCCGATGGTGGCAAAGCCCTCACACAGAGAGGAACCTGGAGCTTAGGAACAGAATCAGTGCTCCAAGCCTGTAGAAAGGGCAAAGTCACTGGTTGGAAGGTGCACAGTTGATCGACCTCAGATGACTCTCCATGTACACTCCCTGCGGTTGCTGAGATCCCTCACTGGGATAATCCTTCACCCTAGCCCAGTGCTCATACCACTCTGGTCCCTATCCTAGCTCTGTGCCCACCCTAAGGCCACCATAGCTGCCAATTCCTGAGCACCCGCCATGTGCACCATGTCCCATAGCGCTTCCCTTCTTTGCTTTTCCTTCGTTGCTTCCCTTCTTTGGCCATTGAGACTCTTCGCCTCACTGATTTCATCCCTTTTTTTCCTTCTTGGACTATCTCTAGGCTGCCTGAAAGGCTTTATATGGAGCAAGGTAGATTAATATATAGTGACCAGTTGGATTTCCCCGCTACTAGCTGACTGGGTACCCTCGGTGCTCAGTTAAAAAGGGCCCTTTGCTTCTCTCTGGGATGCTGTCATCTTTCCTGCCAAGATTTTGTCTCAGGATCCAGGTCTATGCTGTGGAGATAAGAGAGAGAAGTGAGTCCATGGGCTGTCCAAAAAGAATACAGAAAGAATCCTGACATAGACCCCAGTGTGGATAGCTCTGGTGTAACCTTAAGGTCTAGAATTCTGTATCTAAGCCAGAAAAAGGGCTGTCTTTGGTGGCTCAAGAGGAAACCAGCTTCTCTAGAACTACAGGATTAAAAGCTGTAAACATAACATCCACAAGGAAGCTAGAACTAAGCGTGAAGGTCATCAGATTGGGACAAAGCCAACGAAAACCTTCAGATGAATGAGGCTGTATTGCTAATCTTTCCATGAACAATAAGGGGAAAGGGTTCTGCATTGGCACAAGAGCCTACTCGTGGCTGCCTCTGTGGTGAGGCACAGAGAGGTAAAAGGTGACACCAAATTTCTATCTCCCTCCACTGCTTTTGGGTTCCAGAGGCTTCAAGCGGCCTAGCCCATTAGCCACTGAGGTTAGATCCCCCAGTCCTGCAGATGTGTTTTCTCTGAGGCTGCACAACCCTCCTTAGCTTTGGCCAAAAGCTGTGTGACCCTGAGCAATAGCTTAACCTTTTGCAAACGGCTCTCTCTCACAGGGTGGAAGTATTTGCTGTTAACAATGACAATGGCTTCCATTTATCGAACAAGGTTCCACTGCCTGGTTTAATGCTGAGAATTCAGCCCATGCTTTCATTTAAGTCTTTCAACACCTCTGTGACATAGATTCTATTATATTTTTAAAAATCTTATCAGGAAGCTGAACCTCAGATGTATAAAGCTGTTTGTCTGAGGCCTCGAGGTTAATACTCTAGAACTGAGGATTTGAGCTGAGAGGTCCGACTCCAGCCTCAATGTCTCAGCTAACCCTTGGTCAGAGTTCTTTGAGGGGAACGTATGGGCAGATTGGTTGGCAAAGGATTGCCAAGTGTATTTAAGAAAGTATATAAAGTATTGTTGGTGTTGGAAAAAGAAAGCATTAATGGTAAAAGTTTGATATATATTCCTGATAAAATTAAATCTGTGAGATGAAAAGGCAGTACACAAAAATGGAAATACCAATGAGTGAAAAAGTTTATCAACCTACTAATAAAACAAATACATACTAGTGTGTATGAGGGAGAATGAAAAAAGATCAGTCTGTGGGCTGAAAGCAGCCTTGGGGCTTCATGGAGTCTGTACCCCGAATTGGACTTGGGGAACTATGAGAAATAGATTTCCATGGTTTATAAGCCCTCAGTCTATGATAGTTTGTTAATGTAGCCCAAATAAACTAAGATTTTTAAATTACCTACAAAGAAGACAAAAAACTCGTGCAATATACAAACATAATCAGTGCACATGTACATAGAAAGAAAATTACAATTGTGCACTGCTGTTTGCTTATCAGATTGGAGAAAATAAAGTGGCGACAGGGAATGTCTGGGGCGTAGTTGATTTAATGCAATCCTAATTTGTTGTTATCGTATTCATGAGATGAACCTTTTAATTTTGCACTCAACATGTGTTAAGCTTCGCTAGGTGTCTGATCAAAAAGAAAAAGTAATAAACATTTTCATGCTAATTGCCGAGGAAAGGTCAATTGCAGGTTGCCAAGTCTTCTGGGGATTTCGGAGACATCGAGTCAGAGCAGCCTGCACCCAGGGGTTGTGTGCCTAGGTTCCCCGCGGTGGGCGTGGCCTGGACCGTAGTGTGGCGGTCGAGTGAGGACTACAACTCCCAGTCGCCCGCGCGCCTCCTCACCGGGGCCACGTGACTCGCGTGGCCAGGGCGCGGTAGCAGCTGCAATCCGGAGTTCAATCCGTAGTCGAGTCCGGAGTAGAGTCCCGAGTTGAGTCCCGAGCGGCGGGCGGACTGACGCTACCCGGGCGGGCGGCTAGTGTGCTCACCATGCCGGTGAGTCTGCGCTGCGCGGCGGAGGAGACGAAGGTGGGCGGGCTGGGCGGTACTCCGGAGATCTTCGCAGCCCGGGACCCCGGGGTGGAGAGGGGGAGATGTGTCAGCGACGCTGTCACAGCCGGAGTAGGGCTAGGGAGCGTGGCTGGCAGAGCTAGCTGTGGCTCTGGAAGTTTGTCCCTCTCTGCTAGGTGGGAATCTATCACTACAGCCAGGCCAGCCCCAGCTGGGACGCTGCAGATGGGTGCGAAGAGTGAGGGCAACTGTCCCCGAGCCTTTCCCCGGCTCTAGCCAGATTTGGGGCATTCCGGAAAGGTTTCCTCTAAGGGAGGCCCGGCGGGGTTCAGCCCTTGAGTACACACCCCCTGCTCGGCCTGTCCTGGGCAAGTTCCTGCGATTGTTTCTTTAACATGGGCCCAGTTGCGCTCCCAACCCTTCCTACCCTCGGAATCTGAATGTAGGATTTTCAACAGAAGTCTTTTCCTGGTGAAGTTCCTCTTGGACAGAGAATGACAGCTTGCAAGACTCTGCTCTCTGAGGAAATGCAGTGTTTCTTCATCTCACAAAGGGTGTCTGAAGGACGGCAGGAAGCCTACCCAGGCTGTTTGGTGGAGAAGCGTCCCATCTCATGCAGAGCCACTAGTATGGGAAGCCCTTAACAAAGGTCCCCAGGCTGTCAACAGCATCACACAGGCCTTCATCCTTTTCTGGTGTCTGGTTAAAAGCAAAGGCACTTATCTTTAAATTTAACCACAAATGAAAGAAAAGAAACCAAGTCCTGTAAATGGTTCTCTCCTTGGCCACGGTCCCTCCTCTGTGAGGTGCCGCCCTGCAAAAAGCACCGATAAACTGCCAGAGAAGCAGATTTATCCCCAGTGGGAACTCAATAGTGTTCTGCCTTTGCATATCTCACCACAGGACCTGCCAGCTGAAAACTGCTGTCCCTTTCCCTAAGTGTGGGTGTGCTGATTTCGAATCCTTTTCTTTAGCCAAAATACAGAAGTGAGGAAGGGCTTGGGGGGGAGGGGGAAGTTTTGAACTTGGTAGGAAGTGGAATCGCTCCTTATGGGCACTCCTAGTTAAGGACATCCTGCAGTCTATCCTGCCAGCTGCCTCCTGTTCCTGCTTCCCAACTGTCCCAGCCAGTTGCCTCTCCTCCCACAGGTGGCTTTGTCCCCAGGTCATAGCTGGGCCTTCCTGCTCCTGTCCTCTCTTGTCTCCTGCTCCCCTGCTAAGCCGTTCAGATGCCCCCAGCCTTCTCTCATTGGTCTCAGTCTGCACATTCCTAGCATAAGAAAAAGATAGACTGGTTGAGAGAAATGTCCATAGGTTTCTGTGTATGCAAAGGGTGTTGGCTTTTTTGTTGTTTTTCTCCTGAGAGAGTTGGCCTGGACCCAAGGATGATAGAATAAAATGAGTTGTGGAAACTCCTAGTGACCAAATGAGCTACCAGAGACATTCCATTCATGCCAACTGCTTTACCAGCCAGACTGGGTGAAGGAGTACTGGGCACAACCTCCACCTGGCAGAGACGGTGCCGGAGGTCTCTCCTGCAGGCTGATAAAGGCACCTGCAGTATACATGGAGTTGTGCCTGATTGTTTGCTTCACCATATTATTCTTTTGTGAGCATTTCCCCAGGCCATTAACAAGAATTATTCATTTGGAATTCTAACGAGATGCCTCAGGGTGGTAGAACTCAAAATTATTTTACTATTTGGTACTATTTTAGCTATTTATATTTGCCAAGTGCTGCTTTCATATTAGGAAGATAAAGTACTCATTATTCAACATGATTCTGAAGTGACTGCTTACTTATATCTCCATATCGAGGCTGTTACATAATTTACAGGGCTGGTAGACAGGGGACATGATGATTCAGATCATTTCTCTAGGCTTACCCCTACAGACACTTGCTAGAAAGTTGTATGACTCTGAATGCATGGGCCTGTAAACAAACTCTGTTAAGTATCTGGCAGCAGCAGAGATCGGTCGGGGGATATACCAGATGGGAGCTAAACATGGTGTGAGCCTATGCAAGGCCTCAGAAGACAGAGGGCTGCGTGGTGGTGCTATTCAATCAGATCTCTCCCGATGTGGGTCCTCAGGGGATTCAGCTTTAGTGTAGGCACAGCTGTGTTGCTGACACAAGTCAGGCCCCTTTCAGAACTGAAAGGCCTGTGTGCCAAATAGGACAATCATCCCTGTTTCCAGGTCTGGTCTACAGGGGACAAGTCTGAACATGGGGAATAGAACATGCATCGATGAGATGATTCCTCTCTACTTACAAACAGAGGCACAGTCATTTTTTGTCTTCTCTTGTTCATTATTGTGCTTCAGTATAGGAGTGAAGCTCACAATGGGAGCCTCTCTGCATCAAGTTCACAGAGATCTGAGAAAGTAAAGCCAGACGAAGGGAATGTCTTCCTGTGGTTAAGTTCCCATTTTACAGATGGGGAGGCTGAGCTCCAGTAGGAGCTTGCTGTGTGGCTCTTCCCATCAAAGGAGGAAGGCAGATACAGGACATACAGTTTCAGAATCTGTGTTCTATCCACTTGGTTTTGCTTCTCTGTTCAAACGGTACCATGCAGAGTGAGCATCAGAACCCTTTCCTCAAACGGGTCATCTTAAGATCATTTGGCTCTTCTCCTGGGTTCTGATTGACAGGTCTAAGTAGGCACAAGTATTTTTAGTAAAGCCCTGGGGTCTTAAAGGAACACGGCATCCTTCACTAAGCTACTTCGGCAGTGTGGGGCTTGTTGGCAGTCTCTGCACTCTATGGCTCACCTGTAACTCGCTCTGTGGATGTGGAACCAGGCCTATGCACACCTGTGCTCTGCTCCAGCTTCTTTCTCCTAACGTCTTTCCACCTGATTTGCATCCTGTTTTTCAGCTGTAGTCTTGACCACTGGCTTTTCTTCCCTGTCCTCGGATACCATGGTCCTGTTTGCTTGTTTCTTTATCCTTTGAAAGCCCCAAGCATCACCATGGCGATTACATGGGGGATCTTTCCACCTGTGGTTCCCTCCTGTCACAGCTTCTTCCCTTCCCTTCTCCCAACATAGCCTTGTCTCTTCTACTTTCACATCTTTTGGAAATATTAAAACTAACAATCAAGGGCTCAGTTGGCTGAGTGCTTGTTTAGCACACACAAAGCCATAGATCTGAGCCCCAGTGGCACAGAAACTAAGTGTGGTGCTTTCTTCTGACCCCAGCACTTAGAGGATGGAATTAGGAGGGTCAGAAGTTCAGAATCATTCTCAAGTCAAGGCCATCCCGGGCTACACAAGACCTTGACTAAAACACAACAAAATGGACTGGATAAATGGCTCAGCAGTTGAGACTATGTACTGCCCTTACAGAGGACTGGTCCCAAGAACCTATATTATTCTCGGGCAGAGTAATATAACTGGCTGTAACTCTGGCTCCGGGAGGATGTGGCATCCTCTTGTGGCCTCAGTGGACGCTCAAACAAAACACACACAGAGACACACACTTACACACATAACTAAAACAAAAATAATATTTTTTGCCAGATAAAGTGGTGCATGCCTTTAATCACAGCACTTGGGAGGCAGAAGCAGGTGGATCTGGTCTACATAGCAAGTTCCAACCCTCCCCCCCCCCTTTCTCTGTGGATAGATAGGTAGGTAGATAGATAGACAGACAGACAGACAGACAGATATGGATCTAGGTATCTTTAAAAACAAATAAGCATGCCCATGAGTTTTCTCTACAAATCAGTGTCTGTTTACTTCTTACAACAAATGAAGGTCAGATTTGAAGACCTGGGTTCCATTCCTGATGCTGCCACCACCTCAGTGTAGCCTTGGGCTTCCTTAGAGGTTGTGTTGAGAGCTCAGACTCTGAAGCCAGTCTGCCTGGGCAAAACACCTGCTGGACAACATGTCCACAGATAAAAGATTAACCCTCTCCCAAGTTAGATACTGACCAACAAGGAAACGGAATGGAAAACAGGCAGGGACAAGGTTCTAGGGTCTGCCTTCTAGCAGGAAAGAGAGCTGTTAAGTTTTATTTTGCTCAATTACAGCTTCTCCCAGATTTACTTGATTACAGAGTTCATCTCTCAGAGAGTGTCTTAAGAGCCTGTGGTTCTCATAGAATTTGAGAAATATCCCTTTAGCTTTGACAGGTGTGGGAAAGAGACCTCACTGACTGGCACCTCATGTGAATGGCTGCACTTGTCTTCTCAAAGCTTCCCTGGGATGGTGCTCAGGCTCCAGAAAGCCCTTAATTGACAGATCTGGTTTGCTCTACTATCCTTTTGTGTTTTTGAGATTATAACTAACCTTACTCCAGGTTGGCCTGTGTTTCAGTCACTATTCTATTGCTGTGAAGAGACACCAGTGACCAAGGCAAATCTTATAAAAGAAAGCACTTAATTCAGAACTTGGGGTTTCAGAGTTAGTCCATCATCATCATGGCAGGGAGCTTGGCACCGGAGAAGTAACTGAGAGCTACATCCTGATCCATTGGCACAGAGATACTTGCACATGTGCACGCTTACACACACACACACACACATACAGCCTGGTGTGGGCTTTTGAAACCTCAAAGCCCATTGACACAATTCCCCCAACAAGGCCATGCCTACTCCAACAAGGCCACATCTCCTAATCCTTCTCAAGTTGTGCCACTTCCTGATGACTAAACATTCAAATACACGAGCCTATAAGAGCCATTCTTAGTTAAGCCCCCACACTCTGGAACTCATTATGGACCCAAGTGGCCTTGAATGCACAATAGTGCAGCTGCCTCAGCCTTCCCAGAGCTGGGATTAGAGTAGTGAACTCCCACGCCCACTTTCATCCTACTGTTCTTTATTATCTCCTTTGGTCCTAAATCTTGAGAAGGGGAGAGAAGGAAAAGATAGATGTATATAATCTGGTTTACGGCTGTCACCTGCAAACAAGGTTTTGTGTCTCTCACTCCCAGGTGGCCAGGATGCTCCATGGCAGTTTCCAAACAAAGCTACAGCTAACCCAATCTGTTTGCCCATCTGCTTGCCCATGGAAACATGCCTCAGTCCTAAATCCCACAGCCTTTCTGAGAACCCACCCTCTCTCTCTAAGTCCTCTCCCCAGGAACACTCATTGAGAGCTACAGGGTCTTTATGAAGCCTTTCCCTCTCGGGGCTCCCTTTTCCCATCCAAAGATGAGACAGGGTTCAGGGAGTGGGAGTTGGACTGAATCAGTGTGTTGTTGTTGTTGTTGTTGTTATTATTATTATTATTATTATTATTATTATTATTATTATTATTATTATT